>JARJDS010006223.1:0-20989 GCA_030264155.1 Atheta pasadenae
ACAGATAAACTGAACACCGCGGATAAATCTGAGGAAGAAGAACATAATATTCGTCGTTCGAGTCGTATTAAGACAATTAGTACACAAAAAGTACGTTCTAGAGGTAAAGGCGTTGTGAAAAAGGACGATGTACGCTGTGGGTCTTCAGGTGATTCGAATGATCACTCAACTCCAGGGACACCAGACGATAAAAATGTTTTTGTTACTCCTACAAGCACAACTGATGTGGAACATAAACCAGTTAAAGTTAAATCCCGTTGGAGGAGATCCAGTGAATTAGAGATGAGGGATTTCGTTAAACCTGCTCTTACTGATAGTCCAGTGTCGGAAAAAGATGCAGAAAAAAAGAAAAACGATTCTGGTGAAGTTGAACGTCGGCTAAAACAATTCATACACCTCAAAGAAAATGTTTATTTGACTGAACGAATAAGTTGTAAGGAAGCTAAAAAAATGGTTTGTGATTGTTTTTTAACTGAAGAAGAGATTGCGGATGGTGAATACGGATGTGGGGAAGATTGTTTAAATCGACTATTGATGATTGAATGGTAAGTTTTTACGAACAAACATTTAATGTTTTTATCATTACAATTTATTACAATTTTAGTGGTAATATGTGTACTATTGGCGATCGATGTACTAATAAACGATTTCAAAAGATGCAAAGCGCTACTGTTGAAGCGTTTGCAACCGAGAAGAAAGGTTTAGGCATTCAGGCGGTGTGTACGATTCCAAGGTACGTGTTGTGTTTCATATAGGCAACCAAACCTATATTTTATTTGTTAAGAGGTATGTTATGTAATTAAACTTAATGTGTTTAGTGGTAATTTTATCCTTGAATACGTTGGTGAAGTCCTCGATGCAGAAAAATTCGAACAACGCGCGGCTGAATATTCTAAAGATAAAAATCAACACTACTATTTTATGGCGTTGCGCGCCGACGCCATTATCGATGCGACAATGAAGGGCAACATTTCCCGATTTATTAACCATTCGTGTGAACCCAATGCTGAAACGCAGAAGTGGACGGTGAATGGTGAACTTCGGATAGGTTTCTTTAGTAAACGTGCGATTTTGGCTGGGGAAGAAATTACTTTTGATTATCAGTTTCAACGATATGGAAAAGAAGCGCAGAAATGTTTTTGTGATGCACCCAATTGTCGTGGGTGGCTTGGTGAAGAACCAGACAGTGATGATGAAACTGATGATGAAGATGATGAAGAGGATGATGAGGATGAAGAAGACGAAGAGGAAGATGAAGAACTTGAGGAGGGGGAACCTAAAACAATTGAAGATCAAGGTGTTGCGAAACCAACGACAGAAATTGATGAAAAACTAGATGGTGATTCCAAAGGTCTGGAAAATAAAGAGATAACTATTAAAACACCGATTAAAAAGACTGCAAGGGTTAAAAAGGAAAAAGTGCCGAAAAAAGAACGTAAGCCTAGGGTTTTGAAACCGCGGCGTATGCGTATTAAAACACGCATGGATCGGTTTGAAGATTTAGGATTGGATGAAGAAATTGAAAGTTTACAATCAACGGGTTTGAAGAATCAAGCGCAGACTTTGAAGTTGAGTCGTTTAATGGTGCGCGCTAAAGAACCGGTACAAAGGACTAAGTTGTTGAAGTTATTGAAAAAAGGTGAAGGGCCTTGTAGGCGTTTGTTTTTGGATTATCATGGTTTGCGTTTGATTCATGGTTGGATGACGGATGCTTTACACTTAGCACAAAAGGATGCGTCTATGGAAAGTTTGAGGTTAGAAATTTTGCAAACTTTAGCCATGTTGCCAATACCCAATAAAACGATGCTACAGGATAGTAAAGTGCTGCCAACTGTTGAGAAATGGTCAAAGGAAAGTGGGCAAAGTTCTCCGTTAGATTCGGATAGTAATTCTCCGCAGATTGAAGATGTTGCACAAAGTCAAGATAAAAATGATGAAGAAAATAAGAAAATTGTGGAAGCAAATAAAATCAATGAAACAAGTAAAATTAGTGAAACAAATAAAAAAAGTGAAGTAGCAAAAACGAAAGATCAAGAGTCGCCATCTGTCAGTAAAACAAAAACTATCACCGAAGAAGTCGATGAACAAGTACGGAAATCTACTGGTATGGATCCGTGCTATTATAAAGTAATACCAGATTATAATTTATCTATAAAAGACGAGTTATTGGCCATTTTTGACGATGATTTTGTCCCACTTGAAATGCCAGTTGTTGTTCCTACTAAACCCAAACCACCTGAACCTAAGTATGATATTTTGGTGGAAATTATGGCTCTTGCTTTGAAATTACTTGAAGAATGGTCTTCCCTGAAAGAAGTTTTCCGTATACCTAAAAAGGAACGTATTGAGCAAATGAAGGAGCATGAACGCGAAGCAGATCGTAGATATAAAGCGCTAAGTGTTGAGGAAACTGACAGAAAACGTGATCGGTACCGATCTTTTCAACGACCCAACGATAACCCGTTTTTGGCCAAAGACCGCGACAGAGACCGTATGAAAAATAACCGGTATAATTTGCATAACATTACTTCTAATAAAATGTCCAAACACGAACGCAGAGAATTATTTGCGAGACAAGCTGAGGAGGAAGAGCGTAGAAGGAAACAAGATTTATGGAATAAACAAAACTGGATGGGAATGGGCGGACATCAAGACCCAAGAATGCAAATGCAAGGTTATGATCGGAATACTAACCCACCTTTTATCTGGAATCCGCAGATTGGTCAATATATACCCAATCCGCATGCGCAAATGTTGCCACATTTACATCCGCATGGATCTAATATGGTTAATGTTGATCCGAGTTTTAATTTTTTTACAAGACCGCCGAATGTTTCGACACACCCTATGGAACAGCATGCTATGCATCCGTTGCCACCTGGTGGTTGTAGTATGTTACCACCGAATGTGGCACAACCTAATATGATGCCTGCGAATATGGGTACGATGCCTCCTATGCCAAATATTCCGATACCGCCACCTATTTCTAGTACAGTCCCACCTGGTAGTGTGGTGCCTGACGGTACGCGTTTACCAGATTTTGATGATCCTTCCAAGGTGCAGTTTATGGGTCCTATTCCTCCACCGGTTGATCTTCCACCTAAATGGAAATCAGCTAAAGATAAATATGGGCGTCCTTATTATTATCATATTAAGCTTAGGATAGCTCAATGGGAACCACCGGAGTTTACTGGTGTGAGGGAAGAACCTGAAGATGAGGAATCGGATAGTACCGAAAGTAGCTCTGACACTAGTAGTTTGACTAGTTCGTCATCCTCGGAAGATAGCGATAGTGATGATGATACGAAGTTAATGCAAGATATTAAAAATAAGTTTAAAGTTATGGAAGCTGAAAAAGCTCAGAAATTGTTGGATATTAGTAATCTACAATCGTCTGAAGAACAATCCGAACGTGTATTGTCAGATAGTTTTATTCCGTCTGATGATATGAATATATCCGATATGAGTGTCATGACTGAAATGATGGATAGATCAATGGCGGAGGAAGCTGCAAGTCCTTTGGAAGCACAGATTGCGGAACAAGTGTTGGCGGTACCGCCCACTAAAAAGCGAAGGGTTGGATTGGTTCAAGAACTTATTATAAGTGTAAGTATTTAGATTGTCAAAAAATTGCAAGTTTAGTAGTCTATATTTTGTTTTTCTTTTAATAACTAGCCCCGAACTGAAGAAGATCGACTACAATTCCGTGAAGACATTAAAAAGTACAAACTGAATAAAGAAATGGTTCGCAAACAAAAAGAAATTGTTCACCAACAAACTAAAAAGCATAAAACAGCTGCGAGAGAAGGTACATCTTCATCATCATCCTCAGCACCAGTTTTAGGTGACAAACCACATGGGAAACCACATAAGAAAAAAGTTTCTACGAAAGTTAAAATTAAAGAAATGGAAGCTAATGTGAACAGTGAAGAAAGTAAAAAGATTAAGGAGACTTTCCGCGCAGCAATGGCGTCGGTTATGGTGCATATTTTAAATCCATACCGAAAACCTGATTGTAAAGAAGGCAGAATTATGGCTACTGACGATTTTAAACATTTAGCTCGAAAAGTAAGTAATTTTTTTGGTTTGTGTTTTAGAATTGGTTGGTAGAATTCTTGAAGTGAGAGTAAAAATTATGTTTATCTTTTACAGTTGACACATTTTGTTATGCTCAAAGAAATGAAGCATTGTGACCGAATTGAAGAATTGGAATGCACTGAAAGTGTTAAAGGAAAAGCTAAAGAATTTGTAAGGAAGTATATGGCGAAGTTTGGCGAGGTTTATAAACGGCCAGTTGACGAAACTGAGACTTTTTAGTAATTGGTATCCATTTTAGTTATTGTACATATAAGATAAACAATTATTTAGGTTATTGTACATATTTTGTGTTAAGTATTTTGAAAAAAAATAATTATTATGTCTTGATACAAATGATCAGTTTACACGTTTATAACAATAAAATACATATTTACAATTATATATTGTTGTAAAATTATATCTGTAAAAGGTTTTTTTTCACAAATGTATTAAATGGTATGAAATATGTAGTATGAAACAAATGACTAAATTGTTTGTGTGTATATTCAGTTGCCTATATTTTACATTTGTTAAAATTTGCGAATATTGAAGGTTTTGGTACAATAAATACAATGTAAATTTTAATCAAGTTTACTTTGTTATTAAAATTTGTTTCAGAAATGTGCACGATTACTAACAAATGTATGGTTTTACTCACGTTTTAGTAGTATTTTCGTTGATTTTTAACTTTTTTGCAACTGGGCATGATCGACTGAGATCGACAAATCCTGTTGACGCCAGCGCCACTTGCTTCATACGTGGTCACAAAACCAACCAGTATCACACTTGACTTGGTTCTCGACGCAAGCGACCGTTACTAGCGTTCAAATCCTGTGTTCAAATCGAATAACGCTAACGTTTTTTCAACTGTTCGTGTGTGTTTCTTTTTATTAAGAAGCAACGTGTGCATAACAAAATGTTTTAAAACTAGTTAAAAAGTTCTGCGTTCATTTTAAAACAGTTTACAACAAAATGTCAATCTCAGCACCATCAACACCACGTACCATCTATTCAACTCCACGGCGCCGTGGTATTCTACCTCCAGCACAAACTCCAGAATGTTTTTCCAAGGTAACGATGGAAACGCCTGTAGCAATGCATCGACGCGTGTCACGCGATCGCGAAAAAGAAAAATTATTTGACCAAGAGCGAAACCTTACCGTTGCTGTTCGTGTGCGCCCCATGAACGCGCGCGAACTTGCCTATGTCGGAATTACAGATGTGGTGACTGCTGATGATCAAGAAATCGTCATAAGATCGAACCAGATCGGTGGTCAAAATAATCTTGACCACATATTTCAATACGACCACATTTTCTGGTCCGTAAACGAAGAAAATCAACAATTTGCTAGTCAAACTGATGTTTTTCAAGTCATGGGTAAACCGTTGCTTGACAGTGCATTTCGTGGATATAATGCTTGTTTATTTGCGTATGGTCAAACTGGATCCGGAAAATCTTTCAGTATGATGGGACCTAATTCACCTGATGTTTTTGATATTGATATGAACGCGGGTATTATACCACGGTTTTGTAAGGAGTTATTTAGAAGAATTCATGATTTACCTGAAGGTTGTACTGCTACAGTTGAAGTTAGTTATTATGAGATTTATAATGAAAAGATTCATGATTTATTGGCAAATAAAAATAAACAACGTTTAGCGTTGAAAGTACGTGAACACCCTGATTGGGGTCCGTACATTGTTGATTTAAGTGTACACACTGTGACAAGTTATAAAGAGTTGAGAAGTTGGTTAGTTGTTGGTAATAATAACAGAGCTACAGCTGCAACTGCAATGAATGAAAAGTCATCAAGATCTCATAGTATTTTTTCAATTGAGGTTACAATGTCTGATGGATCATCAGAGTTGGATTCCTCCAGAAGAAGTAAAATTAGTTTGGTTGATTTGGCTGGCAGTGAAAGGATTTCAAATGCCATGAATAATGATGAACGCATTCGACAGGGAGTTAGTATTAACAAAAGTTTACTTACATTGGGGAAAGTAATTGCAGCTTTGGCAGAGAGCAGAAAACAAAATCAACATGTGCCATATAGGGATTCAGTTTTAACTTGGTTATTAAGGGTAAGTTGTTTACTAACTCAATTTTATAACAAAAAAGAAATTTAACTAAATACAAATATCTTTTGTGTAGGAGAGTTTAGGTGGAAATTCATTAACTTCAATGTTAGCAACAATAACACCAGCATCCAGTAATATTGAAGAGACTTTGGCTACACTCCGCTACGCGTGTCAAGCACGTTCGATTGTAAACCGTGCAAGAATTAACGAAAGTCAACATGATAAACTCATCCGCGAATTGCGCGCGGAAGTCGATCGTCTGCGTGCTCTAAAGCAAGACTATGAGCGCACTTCGTTTACGAGTTCAATGATTAATTTAAGTAACAATTCGGAGTACGAACAAGAACTAGACGAATTGCGTAATAAACTTAATGAAACTGAGGGTAAACTGGATCTGGCCGAAAAGTCGTGGCAGCAGCGATACAATGAAACCAAGGAGCAACAGCTTAGAGAGTTGGCTGAAGCAGAAAAGAAGAAAGAAGAGCTTGAGTCGCACCTGCGCGTTATGAAAATCTCGGATACAGATGTTTCATTGTCACCGTATCAGTCAAACTTTTTGAAAGAACTCGAAGGTATTGTCAATTCTGAGGTAACACCCAAAGAAGAAAAGAAAATGACGCGTGTTGAGGTAACGTCGGCGATAAGTAACATTTTCGATAATATGAATTTGTTAAGACCGACTGTCGACGAACTAGACGATAATATTAAATTATTATTTGCTAGGATTAACAAATTGTTACAGTCATTTGAGAGCACACTAAAAAACAGTTTGGAAGAACCCGGCAAACCAAAAACAGTCACATTTAAGTTATAATCCTTGTTTTTGGTATGTGTACCAATATTAATTTAATTATTTGTTTTACAAGATTGTTATTTATTATTTTAAATTGAGCCAGTTTTAGATTTAACATTGACATGATCAAAATAATCGGCAACACAAATCACATGCTAACTAATTTATTGATTATAAACAAAAAAACTACAATGTAATAACTATTTTGGTATGTTAATCGAAATAATCTTCAATATCGACATCGGGATCCAATAAATCGTCTTTATGCGCTGACAAATCAATTTGGTTCAAAATCAAATTCTCGCACATTTCCTCCAAATCAGTTTCACCAATCAAAACAGCGCCTTGTAGTCGGCCATTTTGTAACACCAACTTAATGTATTCCTGCCCTTCTGTCATGCGAAACAAGATCTCATAATCATTTCCTAGTTTCTGTCCATTGTGTAAACCCAATAAAACAACTTTATAACCAAACAATCGAGTGGTATGGGTGAACAACTCGAAACAAAAGTCTTGATAAACAACTTCGTTCATATGTTTCGACGACATTGCACGAGCAGCATAACATCCCATTTGTCTAGCTTGCGTCCACAACTTCATCGGAAACCATTGGTGTGCGTGCGTCCAATTAGGCGTACACAAATCTCCAGCAACATAAATGTTTGACACGGAACTTTGCATAAATTCATTAACATAAATACCTTTATCAGGAGATCGATCCAAAGGTTTAGAAATCTTAAAATCTGAATTTGGTGTTACACCAGTTGCAGACACAATAAAATCACAAACGATTTCTTTGTTGTTTGATAACTTTACCCTAACTTGCGAAGTGTTTTCTGGTTCAATGTTTACAATTTCCGACCCGTAATTTATGTCAACACTTTCAGGAATATCCAATGAGCCTTTTATGTCTAAATGCTTATACCAATCAGGGCCTAAAGCAGCTCCAGCTTTTTTAACTTTTTTATTTTCGTCCAATTCATATCGCATTCTTTGCGAAAACGTTGCGTTTTCAATACTTTCTTCTTTATTCTTGTTACATATCCTTCCTTTCAAGAACTCAGCGGCTCCAGGGTCGATAAACGTTGCTGTGATGTGTTTATCTTTAATGATCCAATGAATTTTTGTCCCTTCAATCTTATAAACCAATTCTGATGCAATTCCGCCATTACCGACAATTACAATTTCCTTACTCGTACTTAACCGAATTATAAAACTATCTACAGAATCAGTGTCTCTAATTCCAATAACAAAAGGGTTGTTTTCTGCTTGTGGTATTAATTTGGGTTTTGCACCCATGCAAAGACATAAATATTGGTAATTTATTTCACAGTTAAGTTCAGTTATAATTTTGTTGTGTTCAACATCTACAAAACTTAATTTATCAATAATAACTTTAACATTTGGATATTTTTGCATTAAACTATCCATGTGGCTTTCTTCAATGTTAAAATCTGATAAAGTTTGTGTGATTGCACGTAGATTAACAACTGTTTTAACTATTGCAGACTCACTTATTAAGATTATTTGTTCTTTTGGGGAGTAAAATGCTAAGGTTTCAGCACATGTTACTCCTGCAATGCCTCCTCCAATTATTACATATGTAGCATTCATTTTTATTTCGAGATTGAAACTTAAGTTCAAAATTTATTTGGATGACTATTTTACAAACAATTTTAACTAAATATACTTCAATTGGTGTTAAATTACTAATATCTACTATTTAGTCAGTACTTCCTTTATAATAATCATCATAATTATATTTTCTAAAAGGCACATCAAATGTTATAGTTCCAATATCATGTGCTCTTGCAATTGCAACTTTTAATTCTTCATGTTTTTTCTGGCAAAGGCCAGTTTTGGTATAACTCAGTGTACTACCAGTTTGTGGTGAAATAAATTGATTTAATAGTGCAACATTACTTTCATGCAGAATTAAGTACTCATCACGGCAAATTGGGCATGGATTACCAGTAGAAATATGACCAGCTCGAATGCAGGTACGTCTTGTTTTCCTGGGCGGGATTGAGCCCTTGTGGTTTCTTCTATAAAGTACCCAGACCGGCTCCTCGCCGTAGGATTCTTTATAAGCTTTACTTTTCAAGTATTTAATGCTTGTTTCAACTGGAATTTTTTGTGTTCTGTCTGTAGAAATCCCAAGTAAAGTTGTCAACTTCTCTGGAGGCTTTAAACTCCCAGCAACTGTAACAGTTGTGTGAATATTTTTGTAGATTACTTTTTGTGCAATATTGGGTAATACGTTTTTTATCGAAAACATTTTGTTTGAGTTGTAGAGCGTACCTCGATGCGTTTTCAAGGGTTTGAGGTTACTCAAGGTTACTATATAAAAATAATCAAGTAACTGAAGTTCACCAAACAAAATGTCCCTAGGTAACAACAAATAATTGTATTTATTTAAATTTTATTGGTTAATAAAATGAGATATTCTCAATTTTAGATTATTTTAATTTAAAATATAGCAAAGTATTAGCATTTTTGATTTCATTTGTAATTTATTGTCTAAAAATAAATTACATTTAGGGCAATTTAGGGTGCCTAGTTTCACGTTGTTCATATTGAGTTGGCAACATTGCAAAAACAAATCGTAAGCGCTTGCGGTGCCTGCGCGTACGTCACTCGTCATTTCCGTTCATTGCATGGTAGAAGTAAGCCGTACAACGCTTTTCTCGTGCGCATCTCTCGAAATTAAAATCCACATTATACCACAACACCAAGCAAAAAATATCGTTATATTAATCTTGCTCCATTATTCGCATTGTCCAGCCGTTCCCAGACAGCTCGAAAGATTCATTTCGATTTCTGAACGCCACGCAACGCATTTCATTGCCGAGCCTAACGCTACGTGCGTTTCTCTTTATCTCGTACCACGTACGTCAATGGAGGTCAGGGCGTTGGCGTGGATTCGGAGCGTACTTTTGTCGGCGGCTTTAAAAAACCGCTCTGACACATAAAATACATAACATATTTGCATTTTTACGAAGAGGCCTTCCGTGCCGGAGGTCGGGAAATCGCGGCCTGCTTGATCGCTCGACTGCGATAAATTCGATATCGCATTACATCACGTTACATCTGGATCGTCAAAATGGTAAGGAATCCATCGTACACATATTTGTATATGAATAAAGTGAATCTTGTGTTATTTTATTAAATTCTGCGATTTTGTCTATGAGACTGTTTAGAATATTAAGGTGCATTATGTTGGTTTCAAACAAAAAAATCGATGCATGCGACCAGTCGGGACGCCATTTTAATGACGTTGATGTATGACGTGACATGAGTCATGCATTTTTCATTATATTGCATCAACTTTGAAGTGGTTTTAATATATATTTGATAGTAATGTTATAGAAGATTTTAATCTAGACCACGTGACGCAATGAAATTCTAGTTTACAAACCTAAATTTTAAAATTATTTTCTTTTCAATAATCTCAAACTTGATGATTTGCATTTTTAGCCAAGAATAGATCCACAGCAGTTGCTCACCTGTCTCCAGGTGCTGCTCAGTCCCACTGGAGGAATTCTTTCAACTAATGAAGTGCAAAGGCTTGCTAAGTAAGTGATTTTTATTTAAAACATCCATCATTAACCATCAAAAAAATCATTTTTATTTAAATAATTAATTTTATTTTGTTTCCTAGTTTGATGACAAAGTTCTCAAAAAAATTAGTCAGTAAATGCATCTATGTGTTAATACTAAAAAACACTGAGAAACAATTATTGGGTGCATTCATGGCTGAAGGTGGGTGGAACTTGATCCACTTGTGGCTCCAAGATGCACACGTTAACAAAAACTGGGCGCTCGTCGCGGAAGTGCTGGAGTTGCTGCTAGTCACCCCGGTGGACGTCGAACGTCTCAAGATGAATAATTTGCCGAAACTAGTCAAAGGGCTTTCCAAACGCGATGATTTACAAGGTATGCAATATATACAACTATCTTGTTTTTTTTTGTAAATGTGTCAATTGTTTTATTTTATTGTTTACGCATTGTTTATAACTTAGGAATCCAGCAATTAGCTTCAGCATTAGTTGAGCAGTGGTTGACACTGGTTAAAGATGTCACTAAACAGGAACAACAACTCCAACAACAAGCGCAGCCAATCACAGAGCTTGCCGTGGGTGACCAATCTGCGCCAATGGAATCAGCGGTAACGATGTTGTTAGAGTCGGAAACCACTGACGATCCGGATGCCATGGATATTGATGAGACCATCAGCAACGACGCCCACACGATTGTCAGTGAGAACGGCGTCGATACGTCATTGCGGATAAAGTTTGTGAGAGACGGCAAGAAAGTGATTAGCAGGGTAGTTGCGGTACGAACAGAAAACTCAACGGATGATGCTAATATGGCGTCATCTGTTGTTGACGCTACAAGTTCTAGTACAACTACAACAAGTACAAACAAAAATGAAGACAGTGAAGAGACTGGTACTGATAAAGAAAATAGTGATAAACAAAAATCTGTGCCTAAAAAATGTAGTTCTAGTTCAAAATCATCTAGTAGTAATAGTATTAAGGACAAAGATAGGTCAAGTAGGGATAGAAGTAAAAGTTCTAGTAGTAGAAGCGGCAGCAGTAGTAAGAGTTCCTCCTCCAGTTCAAAAGATAGAGATAGAAGAGATCGAGATAAAGACCGCGACCGGCATAAAAACGGATCTTCCTCTTCTTCATCGTCATCAAAACATCGTAGCAGCAGTAGTAAAAGTAGTAGCAGTAGTAGCTCAAAAGATTCCTCTAAAAAAGACTCGTCATCTTCGAGTTCTAACACAAAAGAATCTAAAGAAAAACAAGCTGAGAAGGATAAAGATACTTTAGCTAAAATCCAACCTCAAACATTACAAAAAATAGGTCGCATTCCGAAGAAAAGTGAAGATTCAAAGAAAGAGCCGAAAAAGTCATCGTTTTCTGTCGAAGTTCGTAAGAATGCCGAAGAAAAACCGAAAACTGTTAAGGTTTACAATTCGAAGATGCGCTCTACTGGCTTGATGGAAGAAGCGAAACCACCTCCACCACGTTCGGCCACCAAAAAGACTGCGGCGCCCGCGGCACTACCGGCTTCGATCCCCGTCAAGAGGTCATCACCCGTTCGGGATACGATACCGCCACCTGAGAAGAAGTCTCGATTAATGGAGAGCAGCGAAAAAGGAGGAATTAAATTAATTCCTCCGAAACCTAAACGTAAGTTACTTGAGGATTATTATAATAGTAATTTTTGTTTCCAGGCTTTGGTACACCTTCAACCTTACCAGCAGGAGCCATCGCTTGACAACTGCGCTGTTTACAGAGCCCGGATTTATTTATTGTGTGTATGTGTGTGCGTTTATTATCAATTTCTTTTGATTCGGGTTTTCGCACTTTATAAAATAATCCTCTCGACGCCAACAGTCGTCCGTGCATGGTTGGTTGCCTATACTATGAAGTAAATCAGCGACAGGCCAGATGGCGGTAATTCGGCATCACAGTGACGTATAATCCACATTTTTAAATTTTAATTGATTATATCTTACTTTTTTTATTTTGAACCGTGTACGTACTGGAAAGGTGAGAGAGAAAGAGAAAGAAAAGGGTGATAATTTGTGATTTCAAGTTATTGATGTTTAGGTTTTTTTGATTAAAAACAAATTTATTTATCGTGCACGCGCGTGCGCAAGTTTGGTAAGTTGCAGTTGCAGATGTACCTGTCAGACTTGTACGGCAAATAAAATGAATTTAAAACATTAAAAAACAATCTATAGCGAAAACAATATATAAGTATCGATTTGTGTACAATACAATGTGCTCTGATCTGCCCTGCCTGAAATGGAAACGATTCTTTTGGGCCCTTGCACATCCTTCTTCAATTTTTATAAAATATTACAAACTTGTTCCTAAAAATGGAACACATCTTATCAATGAACACAAATCTTAATTTTGGACCTTTTAATATTAAGAAATTTGAAACTTAATTACGGCGCCCATCTTGCTTTATTTTATACAAAATTCTTAACGGGTTGAAGAAGTTCAAATGCTTTTCAATAATAATTAGAATCAAAAGATTTTTAATCATATTATATTTTCTAGATATTCTGTGCGCTTAACTGCACGACATTCAATTGTTTCGGATGTAATGCTGTGTTCCATGTTTAGGCACACGTGTGTAAAAAAAATCATGATGGCGAATATAGCGTTCGGCATGTGGCGTAGCGTGCGTACGCTTGTTCGCGCGACGCGACCCTCATCAAGGCTGCGGCGTGCGGTTGGTACGACGCTATGCGACATGCGCTAGTCGAGCGGCGCGCCAAACGAGTGTGAGCGAGCTGCAGCAACAAGCTGCGTGTCGCGGGTGACGTCATCACGTTTGCTATCACTTTGAACAGAACGACTCACGCCTGGCGAGCGCAAGTTCGTAACATTGGATACGCACACCTCCTATGGACTTTACACTCCTGATACTCGTTGCTTGTTTCAATTGCAACTTGTGACTCAATTTTTCTGTTTATCGCTGCTCGCACATTATTAATTAATTATTAAATAATTAATTAGTTGACAAACAATTATTTGTATTTTAAATGTATGCATTTTAAAGTGATTTTATGTTGATTAGTCCCAAACTGTATTAAGAAATTGATAATTTACGTACGACATTTATATTAATTCTTATTAATATTTATTTATTAATTTTTAGCTTCAGCAAGAGCGCTTTTCTGATTTGTTTGTCTTTGTTGTTTATTGCCACCATTTTGTTACTGATTGTTTTTTTGTTGATTTATTTACAGCTGCTGTACTGCAAGAAAGTGATATTTTTATGGATGCTTTGACTGCATCGGCATCAACAAAAAAAGAACCGAAAAAACGCAAACGACGCACCAGCACATCAAAAGATTCATCGCCGCCGACATCGCCATCATCCAAATCTACACCTACATCACCCACAGTCCTTAAAAATATTACTCCCGCTAATTTTTATCAAGATACTTTGGTTACTGAAAACGATGAGGCTGGAGGTGATGTTGATAACCAAGATGTTGATAACAAATCAGATAAAGACAATGAGAATAAAGGTTCTGACACACCCGCGGAACCTGATGATGAATCAATGGAGGAGACTACAAAGACTGATGCTAATGGACTCAAGGGAGTTTTGTCGTACGGCAAGCGGAAAGGACCGAAACGCTCGATTAGATGGCGACCAGATGCTGATCTGGTGGAAGTGCAATATTTCGAATTGGACGAAACCGAAAGAGTGAATGTGATGAAAAACTTTATGGACATGCAGCGTATGGAAATGTCTAACGAACGCGAAGCCATGCGGCAGCGAAAGTTGCCCAATGAAGATATTATGGACACGCAAACACAATGGCGTACTTTAATCGAAATTGAATGCCCTGCACCGCCGGCAGAAATCGGTTCAAAAAGTTTAGAGAAAAACATTCAGTTTGCTAGGGAAAAGACAGTTTTGCAAGCGATTTATTTCAACAATCGTTTACCAGACACTCCTGCCGAACCTGATCATGAAGTGCATCCAATGGTCACTGCAATAGTCATTCCTTTACATGATCCCGACCAACCCGATCAAGAACAACCAATACATCCTTGGGCGGAACCGAAAGGTTCACCTCCTCAAATAGCGCCCACAAACACGCCGCCATCATTGTTCAGCAATGTGCCACCACCATTTATGCAAGGTGCTTTTGCGCCGAACGGTTTTGTGCCAGGTTTTGCCCCTCCACCGAGTTTAGTAAACGGCGCACACGGTGCTAACCCAGACTGGAACGGTATGAATATGTTACCGAATGGCATACCCGCCAAATTCCCACCGCCCGATCTAATGCAACAAGTTCCCCCGATTGCCCCCATAGCCCCAATGTTTGATAACTTTAACGGACCCAGACCAATGGGTGGTCCCGATGGTTTTCCACCATTCCCAAATCCAATGCCACAAATGTTTCCTCCCAATAATTTTAATAACAATATGAGAGGCAGAGGAGCTCCAGGTGGCGCTGGAGGCGGGTTCAGACGCGGTGGCAATAATGGCGGGCCGTGGTTACGTATGGGAGCGCCTAATCAAGGTGGTGGGGTTGGGAATCCAAATTGGAATAATCAAAACAATCGCGGTCGAGGATTTTGCAATAGTTTTAAACAAAAAGGTTATTGTCGTAACCGAGATAATTGTCCTTATATTCATTAAGAATAATGACAAGAATTGAGAATATTTACTAGTGACTGTGATGCAAAATGATATGTACTCTCGTACCTATCAAAATACTTCCGATCGCGCCGAAATAAAAAAATCCACTCAAAGCAAATGCAAGCGCAATTGATCGTAATAAGGAAGTCGTATTAAAGCAGAATTCTACTGAGTGTTTTAAACATTTTCCTCACAAAATTATGTTTAACGCACTCATACTGTTTGTACGTTGCGTTTACATTTGTTTTGTTGGCGAGTTTTTAATGTTCAATTGTTTAATGCTGAATGCATCTAGTCGTTCGTGAGTAATTGTTTCAATCAGAATCGCGTGTTTTGTTGCGTCTCGTGGCGAATTATTTATTATGTCTGTCGCTTCAATATCGATCGATGACATTTTACAAAAAGTAAACTGAAATAATCACGAAATATCTATGACTGTTTCGCGAAATACAATTAATAAGGTTTTGTAATTAATATTTAAAATTATATTAAGAACGATTATAATGGGGTTCATTTGGAAGTTCAATACGATTGTGTACAGAATTTTTCTATGAAAATATTGGTTGATTTAATTAATTTATCCAATAGAAGTGAGAGGGTATTGATAGGTTGTATCGATGAATTAAAGAAAGTGTATATTTAAAGCGGCTATTAGTATTGCGTTGACTTATAAGACGTTATGGAATGTATTTTTTTGTATATAATGATAAATAATTGTCTTTAAGCGCTGGAAATGCTTATACTATGTATAAACCGTTTTTTTTACAAATATGATTGTTATGTTCGATTTCGTTTTGATATTATATTCTACGCACATAATATATATGCACATTATTATTTGCTGTGTCAGAAGAAAATTAATTATAATATTTGAATTAATACAATTTACAAACTTATTTTTTGGCAAATTGTTTGATTTATGTTCTTATTGATTTTTCCTAATCTTAGCGTTTTCCCGAACAAATTTATTTTTTGTTTACATGCACACAAAGCAAATAATGTTGAAATCGTGATACACTGATTCCAAGCAGATAGAACATTGACCTTTTGAACGAGTTCTCAATTCTCAACACGGTCGGCCAACACTGATTCAGCCAAATTTATTTTGATCAACAAATCCAAACAATACAGTTTGTTTGTGACACGGTTTTAAGGTTAAAACAAACTACAACATATTTAAGATCTTCACTAATCTAATAATTTCAAGAAACAAAAGAATTTTTGACATATAAACAACTCACGAAATACGCATCAATATTGGTCATACTGGTGTAGAGTTGTGATTGGTGTAGAGTTGTAGACAACCAAATATACATTATTTCGTAAATATAATTTTTCATTTTTTTCTCGTTTCACATTATTACGTTACATAATGTGTAATTGGTTTTTTGCATACACTTCTGCTTACCGCACGACTAAATATTAATTACGTTAGAGTGTTAGTTTCGATTTCATTCATATAACACAAACCGGTTACAACCAAACACATCCAACTTGATTAGAATACGCTGAATGCATTAAATTCAAAACACCGTCGACTAGTTACAACGTAAAACATTAGTTGCTTTACGTGAAGTAATTGTACATTGTTCGATAACTTCATTTGGAAATTATAACATAAAATATTTAGTTTTATCGATATGAATTTACAATTTCTTTTGTTTTGCGACATTTATGTATCTGCTGTAATGTATTCTTGAATTAATTTGTTTAGTTTATCTTATCTTTTAGTATTCAAGTTTAATTTCGTTCATTTATATAATCGTGATAAAGAAAAGTAAGTATCACTTGAATCGACCAATCAAATTGGTTTTTCTTCTAGATGTGATTGAGTCTAATGAAGTTCAAATTTTAGTCTTGGTTTATAAGCCTAAGCGTGTAATTCTATAAACGGGTAAGAAAAACGAAATTAATATTTAGTAAAGTAACTATTTTATCACAACATTTTATTATCTAATTTATGTTTAGTTTTATTTCAAACATTAAGCTGTTAATAATAATCTAAATAATTACTCCTATTTAATTCATAAGTAAAATAAAGATTCTCTAACCTCTATTCCAAAAGTAATTTTAATGCACATGCGTAGTTTTGACGTCATAACCAGTTATAACTCCAGTTGTTATCAGTTCTCACCGTTTTTATACAGTTTTGCATAAATTATAATACAATTGTTGTCTAGTAATTTGTCTTTACGACTGCCGAACAAATAAAAACAATTTGATCATTACATACTATGAATTCGATTAAAGCCATTATAGTTCATTACTTCAATGACTGCACATATAATGCGATCATTGCGGTAGTGCTGCGCACGCAACCTTATCCCACTACGTTCACAATGGTTCACAAACAACTTCCAACACAACAACACACAACACGCGTGTGGAAATGATTGTGGAAATGTTTAGTCACATTCAAAGCCTTCGCCGAGTTGGTTCGGTTCTCCTTCGTGGTAATCGTTATGGTGCGCGTACAATAAACTGCATATACATTACTTATCAACATTGATATTGCAAGTTTGTAATGTATATAAAGTGATACAGTTAGTGTGCGCGACCAAACACTCGACAAAACGTAAATAAAAAACAATAATTCATGCAATCCAAATTGAACTAGTCATTTTATTAACAATTATTTAATTTAAATAATGAAAGTACAAATTATGTGACAAATAATAATCATCAGTCAGTTTTCAACTTTATTTAAATAAATATATTTATTTTGATTGAGTATTTTGTTAGGTAATGAATTTTTTGAATGTTTGATGAATTTTAAACAAATATAATAACATGTAATATTTTATTTTTAGATTAAAACTAAAACAATGCAGCGTTGGTTTTTCCTCGAAGATCCCGAAAACGATGCAATTCGTCGGGGATCCACGGAAGTTAAATCAGCGCCCTCAATTACGCCGGTCGTATCTTACCGTCCTCGGAAATATTTATTCAGAGTCCGTGTGCCCGACCTTGCACCAGGTCTACAAGTCTGCGTTACAGGTAGCGTGGAAGATTTAGGTTGCTGGCAACCTGAGCATGCTAAACTACTCACCAAAGAAGACAATGACACTGATGTCTGGTCAGCATACATTAACATTCCTGACAAAGTACAAATCAATTACCGGTATTTTACATGCGTTATAGTCGAGGAGAATATTCAGGTTATTGTAAGAAACTGGGAGTCTAACATTACCCCCAGACTAATTGGTGTAGGACAAGCTACACCAACAATGAAAGATGAACCACTTACATATGGTGATTTTATAAATGATGTTCGCATTGATAGAGGATGGTTAAATAAGGAAACAACAGTACAATTAAAATTAATCAAAAATTCTATTACAATTTGGAGACCTAAGTATGCTAATCGAACTGTGCATATTAAAATTACACCTGTGAGTTTACTCCAACACAATACACACTTTCCAAAAACTATGTCTGAAGCTTTAGAAGAATCTTTAAGCACTGATACACAAGATATTATTGAATTGCCCAAACATGCTTTTACTGAAGTTGCATCTTTATCACATGATGGTAACACTGGTTTTGCTCCTCAAACACAATTTGGTAGAGAATTTAAAGATGAAGAGATGCTAGTCTTTCAATGTACTGTGTTATTCCCGGAATCAACTGCATTCTTATTGGATTTCTTCATCTACAGTTCAAGAACTCAACAAGGTGAAGGAGAACCACCATATCATGCTGGTTTTAGTTATGTTTTACCATCAGCACTTAAAGGTTCTGCTGGTAATATTGTTGTGCCTATTACAAGCACCAAACAAAGACCTTTAGGTGAATTACAAATGGATTATATTGTGGTTCGTCCAATGCCTAATGTTAAATGTGACATGAGTTTGACTTATGCAAGACATTGGAAACAAACTAGGTCTGGTTTAGAGGTTGGACATCGTGGGGCTGGGAATAGTTTTAAGGAAGATATGAAAAATTGTGCTGAAGTTAGAGAGAATACAATTGCAAGTTTGAAAACTGCAATTGATCATGGTGCTGATTTTGTTGAGTTTGATGTGCAGTTGAGTAAAGATTTGGTACCAATTATTTATCATGATTTTCATGTTTGCATTTCGATGAAAAAGAAAAAAACTATCAATGATATGGATATGTTAGAAATTCCTATCAAGGATTTAACTTTCGAGCAACTTATGCTTTTAAAGGTAAGGCATGTTTCAAGGTTTTAATTATTTTTAGTTTAGTGAAAATAATCACATGTTAGTTGGCTTCAACTCAAATTCTTTACACCATGTAAATTGCATTTTTTTGGTTTGAATACTTGACAGTTTACAACGACGTTTATTTAGTTCACGAGCAAGGCCAAATAATTGCGTTTTGGACATAACCCTAAAGAAAGTAATAAAAACATATTCTATTCTAAGTCCACATTTTTGTGGGTCATGCGTATAGTTTGCAATTTTTGGGTTGCAAACATGCAAACGGATTTTATCGATGTTTTTAACTTTTCAAGCAGATACAACATAATTTACTGCGCACGTGTGATTAAATTATCAGAATAAACCAGGGGTCCGCAAACCTATGCCCGCTGGCACAATGGTGCCCGCAGCCCACTCTAACTGCGCCCGGGGAATTTCAAAAAATTTATCTTTTTCATAGTATTTGTGTGATAATAGCCGACAAAACTATATTTCTCTAAGTATTAATATTTGAATGATATATACGTATATACGGATATACGTATTGTTCAAATAAACATTATTTTAAATCTTATATTCATACTGTGCTGATTCAATTGCATCTTAAAATTTGGATTGGCGCCCTTGAACTCGAATTTTGAATGTGCTCTTGGGTATACAATGGTTGCGAACCTCTGGTGTAAACCAATAAATAGTAATTTACATTAGCCACAAGGTCATTCATATGATTATTGTGTTTTGAGCAGCAATACAAACATACAAAATTATTGTATGCAAGCAACACATTTTTATTTGTTTTAATTTGATTTTGCACATGTTATTAACCTTATTTACATTGTTTGATTCTATTTATGACGTTTTAACAGAGCATTGTATTGTTGTAAAATATAATTTAATCATAAAGCAAATATTGTTATGGTTAAATAATAAAACGCAATTAATCGTAATTTTCATGTTGGTACATAAAGTTAATGAATTAAAACTTCATTAACCTTCAGCTTGTTTACATCGTGCTTGTTTGTGATTTACTAATTTTTTTTTAATTTTTGGCAGGTATATCACTTGACTGAAGGTAAATCAAAAAATCCTCGATTTTTTGATGAAGACCTTGAAGAACATCAACCATTTCCGTCACTTCAACATGCTTTTGAAGTGCTTAATCCTCATGTGGGATTTAATATCGAAATTAAATGGACTATGCAACGTTTGGATGATTCTTATGAGCTGTATCATCCAACTGATTTAAATTTATATCTAGACACTATTATCGAAGTGGTTCTTAAACATGCAAGCGAACGACGCATTATTTTCTCTTGTTTCAATCCGGATATTTGCTCTATGATTCGTATGAAGCAAAATAAATATCCGGTAATGTTTTTGACGCAAGGTGAAACTGCCAAATGGCCGAAATATAAAGACCCAAGGTGTTGGGATATCAAGAATGCTGTTCATCATGCCACTATGATAGAGATTCTTGGTGTTAATGTACACACCGAAGATATACTCAGGGATCCGTCTTTTGTATGTTTTTTTAAATTTTGTGTTTCTTTATTGCTAAAAGTCTAATGATTTATATTTTCTTTTTCTATATAGGTAAAAATGGCGCGCGAAGCAAATCTTGTTATTTTCTGTTGGGGCGATGATAATGCAGATCCCGCAACTATTAAATATCTTAAAGAATTGGGAA
>JARJDS010006224.1:0-31610 GCA_030264155.1 Atheta pasadenae
GTGTGCAAGACTCATCTGCGTATGCTCCATATTTGAGCTTTAGTGGAAACCCTGTGTATTTCTTATGGGCAAATAAATTGCTGGGCTACCTGAAATCCGTGGCTAACTTCACATAGGTAAATCCCAAGTAAATTTGCGGTCAATTATCTTTGCGACCAAAGTATAAATTGCTTTATAGCCAATGTGGTGCGTACTTTGGTCCAGAAGGTGAAATGACCATCATATATCAGTCCTCAGACTCACCAACTCAGATTTCTTCTCTTCTTCAAGATACTGAACAGTCTGAACACCAAACATTAGATTCAATTTTTTGTTAAATAAACAAATTTGGTTACTATTAATTCTGGTTATTTCTTCATTTGTTTTTTTTGCTTAAAATTTACGTTCAATGTTTGGTGTTTTGTTTTTTTATCAAACTAAGAAATCAACAAACTTCTTTTGTTATTTTTCATACTCATGTGTAGATTTTGAGCTTCATTTGTTTTATATCAACCAACAAACATCATTTGTTTCTTTTAAATTTTGTGTTTATTGACTTTAAAGTTCAAATGTTTCTGTTAGTGTTTTATTATGTGATTAACAAACTTAATCAGTTGTTTTGTTTTGAATTCTGATAACTTGAACAAAATTAGAAGTTTTGGTTAAAATGTCCGTTACGAATTGTGATAGTAAAATAAACTGAAATATGAGAGTAAAAGTAATTTTTAGGAGAAAAATCTTGTACACCTTTAAGTTAGGAAAACCTTGAATTTGCTAACAACAAAAATTATATTCAACTGAGTGAACTAAGTCTAAGTCAAAGTCAAAGTCGGCAAATTAAAAGTCAGGATTTATCACAACAACAAAACACCCTAAGTTGACTTAACAATCGGCTTAACAATAAAAACAAAATTTGCAAACGTTCTAAATTGGACCGTAACTAACCCTTTGCGACGACATGCATACAATCCGGACAATAAAAACAGGGTTGTAAGTTTATGTTCTAGAATAATAACCGTGGAGTTCCAAAGAATTTGAACATAAAACTAAAATTAGCATAAAGTCAAAATAAATGTTTGCAGATATTGCAAATGCAACATGCAAATTTCACGCCCTTGAAGTGGTCAAGCGGTTAACGTACGGGTTAATACCATAAACAAGATTATAAATTATGCAAAACTACCCTCAATAACACCAACATACCTACACAAACTATGGAAAGTAAAATTTAAAGCAAAATCAACATTTTAAGGGTAAGTTCATGTAAGTTGACTTAACTAAAGTAACATCAGTTTGATTTTAGAGTCAGAAGAGAGAGTTATAGGAATTTTAAAATTTTAAGGTTATGTTAAATAAAAGTGTTTTTATGTATGTGCTTCAAATGTAAGTGATTTGTTTTGGAAACAGAAAACAAAAAAACAAAACACTACTTATTGAGCTTCCAACATTAAAGAAAAAAACAATTGAAGTGTGAAGTCAATAAACGTGAAGTAAAACAAAAATAAACAAACCAAGTTAGTTAGATGTAAAACAAATGAAGTTTGATATTTTGAGTGCACCAAGAAAACAAATGAAAACTGAACTAATAAACAACAAAACGTTTTGAACATGTACTAACAAACAATTGAAGTTTAACGTCAATTGAAGAAATAAACAAATGAACTATGTATATTGTTGTGTGTGTTAATTAACAGTTATTGTGCTATATAATAAATAATTCAGTGGCGTGTTGACGTGGTACAATTAAAGTTCTTAAAGTTAATAGTTAATGTTAATAAAGCAATTTGGTCTTCATCTTCATTTTCAAGTGCAACTATAACTGAGACTGAGACTGCAACTGCAACTGCAAGTAAAACCAGCTTGGACCCATCCAACCATTAAGTCTTGGACCACATCTTCATGGATATATATAAATGGTAAGCCGATAACTTGTTTTTTCACTTCTTGTTCCTTGCTTCTTCTTGGTTTACCCTCAACTTAATACAAGTTTGTCTTTTTTTGTTTTTGGTTCAATTTTGATGTTATGTGATATGTGGGTAGTGTGCGTGTCGGTCATAACCTGTTTTTTGCTTTAATCTATAAGTACACTATAAATATATGGATATTCTTATCCTCTTAAACTTATAGGTTATGAGTTATATCTTTAACCACTCAAATAAATTGTGATGGTTTGTGGTTGTTAAAAAATAGCTTCCGATCGATTTGTTTGACAAGTTGTGCGAAAGTAATCGATTCGCGTATCGTAATTGGAACTATAAACAATAAGTATGTAAACAGCCAGCAGCGACAATGGAACAATCGAATGCGCGCATGCGTCATTGCGCATTAAGAATTCAATGGCGGTTTCCACAACCAAAAGCTAGCAATAGCGTTTTTCTGCAACGCACGTTTTAAGACTAACAATGAACAAATTATGGAGGACACTAAAAGTTTTGTTTTGTAACATTTAATTATTTTATATTTAAATTTTTTGTTTTTTAAGAAACAAATCACTAATACATAAAACAACACGATGTGAAGGAAAACAATTGACGTTTGGAGGTAATAAATATGTAACTTGAAAAGAAAACAAATGAAGTTTGTTAGTTTCGAGGCAAATCAACAAAACAAAACAAATGAATTTTAAAGTTTTCATTGGAAGCAAAACAAAACAATTGAAGTTTGAACTCAATAAACATGTAACATGAAAACAAAACAAATTAAGTTTGTTAGTCTTGAAAGAAATCAACAAAACAAAACAAATAAATTTTGAAGTTTTTTTTCATTAGAAACAAAACAAAACAATTGCTGTTTTGAAGGTTTAGGTTTTATAACCAAAAAAACAAATGAAGACAGTAATATTTCGTGTGTCTTGTTTTTGTTTGGTAAAATTTTAAGAGTGTAAATAATTTTTTATATGAACATGAATCGTCGTAAAATAAATTATCATTAGGCGTGCGCGCGCGCGCGTTAAGAGAATAGAACGTCTTCATTTAATAAAAGCCGGGCTCATTTTTCAAACATGTGCCACCGCATTCGTTATACACAAAAACAAAACAAATGATTTTTTTTGTGTATACCGGACGATACAATAAATAAAATAAATTTAGCGCTACTGTATTCCACTGATTGTTCAACAAATTATTTTATGACAAGCCAACAAATAAATTTAACTATTAAGTTAATTTACCATAACTTCGATAAGTCAACTTATAAGTAATACGAAAGAGTGGCAAAGGCAAAGAAATTGAAGTTTTTGTTTGGATTAAAATTTGATTAGTAGATTTTGATTCGATTATTGTGAGATTTCTATTGCGTGATTAATGCTGATGAGGCCGACGTTACATTAATGCGTTTTGTAATTTGTAGAAAATTACTCAAAACACCATCCATGATGATGGCGGCGCAGCGGCGGGGGCATCACAACTCACTCCTTACTCCGTTTACTCCGTTCACTCCACTTACTCGCCGGTTCCATCTTTCATCTTCTCCCAACCAACTTTTTGGCGTGCGATGAATTCGATTGCGTTGCGCGCGCGTTGCGAGAAATAATTTCATTACGATGATTAATTAATACTACAACCACAAGGCCTCGTTTTGCTTTAATTCAACTCAACATCTACATCTACTTGGAAATCATCTCCTTCGTCCCCTTTGATTTCCTTTCGTTGCGTTTTGTTTTGTTTTATATTCACGTCTTTGTTCTTTGGACCAGACAGAGACGCACAATGAAATTGAGTCTTTATAGTGGCGTTGATTGAACCACAACTTTAACTCGTTACAAACCAATCTTTTGATAGCGTTCTTCATTATGTTAACGGATTAGATTCTTAACCTCAAACTCCGTCAAAACTCATAAGAAAATTATCGGTAATAAAACAAAACAAATCAAGTTTATAATCTATACATGAGTATGAAAAAAATAACAAATGAAGTTTGTTGATTTCTTGTTATGGTAAAAAACAAAACACTAAATAGCGAACGTTAGAGCCAAGTAGGAAACAAATGAAGTTTGTTGATTTCTCTGATTGGCACAAAACAAAACACTAAACAGTGAACGTTACTTTTAAGTAGAAAACAAATGAAGTGTGTTGGTTGATACACAAACAAATGAAGTTCATAATCAATACATGAGTATGAAAAAAAAACAAATGAAGTTTGTTGGTTTCTCAGTTTGGGATTTGGTAAAAAACAAAACACTAAATAATAAACGTAACTTTGAAAAACATAAAACAAATGAAGTTCCAAATCAATACATAAGTGAGTATCAGAAAAACAAAAGTTTGTTATTTAGTTAAATTTTATTTCTGTATATTTTGTAGTATGACATAACCTTATGTTGGGTTTGAGGTTAAATTTTGAGTTTTGGTGTTCGCGTGACTGTATGTATCATGGCGGCTGAGGGCGCGCGGCATCGTGTTTGTGTTTTGGGTAATTTTTCACAGCGACGATCCACATTAAGTAGATGTTTATGTAGGTATAATGCGCTCTCGGAATTAGCATAATCTGCTCGCATTTAATACGGCGTGGAGAGCCGCGAGTCGCGCCAAACGATCGGCGCGCATGTAACGCAAACGAGCACCAACCAAAACCCAACCACAAGTAGGTTGTGTATGCATGAAAGTCACTACAAGTTGGATTTTAATTTTTTTTTAGAAAAATAACCAAGTTAAACGAGACTTTAACAACCACCCTTGCTTGTATGTATCACGCTATATTTTAATAAATTATTTTATAATAATTTTATGTTACACAACTAAAAAACTAACTAAAAACAAAATTTGTTTGGTTGCATGAAACAAATAAAACAAATCAAAGGTTAGTGAGTTGAGTTTGGAAATAAAACAAAAAACAATTGAAGCTAAAAGTTAAACTTTGAGTTGTTGATTTTGTAGCTCAAAAACAAAAGTTGTTAGAAACACCGTGGATAGTAAATAATTGCTTTATTTGTTTTCGTGTTAAACGTCAATAAGGTATTTTTGTTAAACATTGTTTTCAGGGTCATTGTGTAACAAATTATAAACTCATTTTACTGATTTATGTTTTTGTCACAATTTTTTGGTTAATTTTTTGTGCGTGTGCATTATGAGTGTTGTTGGCGTGCATGGTAGAGTGAGGAAGAGAAGTGTCAAAAAGTGTTTTAGTTCCGGCAGCCTGTCAACCAAGTGGCCATGGAGCGTAGTGCCGGTTAGTGATTAAATAATAATTTCGGGGAGCGGTCTAAATACATCTACATCTAGACTAGACTGTTAGACTTTAGTCATACAAGTTGGAGCGGAGCGCATCAGTCATTTGGTTCCCCTTTGTCACCATCATGGCTTGCGTGGACTCTGGACGACAAGATTTAGGGGACTGTCCTTAATTCTACTCCGTCCCTTCTATGACTCGTCATCGAAATTCATCCAAACCTAACCAAACTTAACGAAACAGGAATGCTTGACTAAGCAGTAACTAAGCTTGTCATAATTTGATTACGTTCCATGCATTTTCGGACTAATCACTGCGGACTACTGGGAGTTGGAATTTTAGTTAGGTTCTCAAAACAAAACAGTAGCAGTTGGTTATTGATTCAATTGGATTCGTAAATACAAAATTTATTTTTTTTTTATTAAAAACAAAACACATAACGGTACAAAGCCAAATAATAAAACAAAACAATTGAAGTTTGATCAGAAGTAGGCTCGAAACATAAAAAACAAAAGTATTGCATTTGTCTTTGATTCAATTGTTTGGGTAAACAAATTTTGTTTTGTTTTGTTTTATATGATTTTAACTGGGGAATAAAACAAAACACTAATAAGCTTATTGATCTCATAAAAACTAAAGAAACAAAACAATAATTGGTAGCTCCACCGAAAACAAAAAAAAAACAATTGAAAAACAAAACACAAGAATGAAATGTTGTTAAGTTTTAGTAAACTTTTAAAATTAAATTTTTTTGATAGTTAATCCTGATGTAACATAACTAAGTTTAAGTTGAGGTCAAACACAAGATGGAAGATGTGGAAGATGAGAAGTTGTGGAAGATGGGTAGGATCAAAAGATATAACAAAAAAAACTAAAGAACTATAAAAAGGGATAAAAAACGAAAAAAGTCGAGAGTAGAAATTCAGACACCTCATGCATTATGCATCGGACGGGTCTTCGCCTCCTCTTCGTCTCGACGTAACCACGTAACCGAGGCCATGTCGAGGCCCCCGATGGCGGACGAGACCAACAACCATCTCGCGCTGGAGCCGTTCGCTCGGAATGAAAAAATCCCGTTCTCGACGCACGCGGCACGGCACGACGGGAGGCGACACAAGCAGACTTTGATTAAACGTTTCGATCTCGAAAAAATGTACGTTTTATTCACGTATTCTTAGCCGTTTTTACCGCCGCCGTCTCTCCAAAACGAAATAATTTATTCTCCAATGTGTTACGGCTGGAAGCAGCCAGCTACTTGCTACTTACTGTTAATGCTAAATAGGGATTAAAATAACATTTATTATTATACTTAATTCAAAATATTCTCGAAAACACCACAAAAAAAAAACAATTGAAATTTAAAATAATAAACATGTAACTTATATACACGAAAAACAAATGAAAAATGTTTGTATATTACCAGTAACCAAGGAGTTTAGTAATATTGATTGATTGGTATTGATACTTTTTATTGCGGCAAACAAACTTTTGTTGTACGCTTAACGGCGTTACAAAACAAACAAAACAAATGAATAAAAAACAGTTGAATGAATATGCAAGTCGTACAGTCATCAAGTTTATAATATATTCATTGATTTGTGTTTTTGTTAAATTAGGGGAGGGTTTTCGCCCTCGCGAACCCATCAAAGCATCAAACGCGTTAGTGGGGAAAATGAATATTTTTAAAGTAATGTCTGACTGGTAATCAAATATCGTTCAGTATGGAAATAACGTTAATAATGAATGAGTTTTTCGTACGGAATTGTTTGGAATCGGTCGGAATGGTCGCAGGATGGTTTTCTAATGACCGGACAACCGGGATAATGCCACCGTCGCCATGTTGTATTCGTCGTTAAGTGCAATTTTATCGACCATCGACTATTTTTCTTTTTTTACCACAATTTTCTACGCTCATTACATCCTTACATTCAACATCCTTTTACAAACGTTTATCGAGTCATTATATTTTATTTAGAAAACAAATGTTGTTGATTTTTATTTAAAATTAGCTGTTCAAAAACAAATGCCTAACAAGTTTCTAGAAATCAACAATAAAACAATTGAATACAAAGCATTGGTCGTTGTTTGTTTTGTACGTTTGGTCACAAAGTTTCATTTGTTTTTTGTTGATTTTAGTTCCAAATCATTATAAAACAAATGCCTAACACGTTTTTGAAAATCAATAACGAAACAATTGAATACAAAGCATCGGTCGATGTTTGTTTTGTTTGTTTCGTCACAAGTTTTCAATTGTTTTTTTGTTGATTTTAGTTCCAAATGCTAAAAAAAACAAATGACGTTGAATAAAAAATGAGTTTTTGCGTTTGGTTTTTTTTTGACGATGCGAAAATGTTTTCTTAGTTATATAGTATATAGCCTTAGAAAATGTTATTGTCGTTTTTCGTCTTGCTTCTTGCGTTTTGTGTTATTTTTTTCTTTCGGGTATCCTTCCGATGGTGATTAGGATGGAATGGTGCGTGCGTACGTATGATAAATGCACGTTTGAGGCCCGCTGATTCCGAGAGGCAGCGCGCGCGAAAGGAAAAATTTGCTAGTAAATGAGTCGTAAACAAAAAAGAAAAAGCATCAGCCAGTTTCAGCGCACAAGATGAGTTTCTTAGAGGGTTTTCTTTCTGGCAGCGGGTGTGGGAGGGTTTTTGAGGGGTTGTTCGGTTCGGTTTGAAAGAGAAGAATCATTCAACGTTTTGGTCGTTTCCTAGCGGTTGGTTGGCAAAGAGCAGATTACTGTACTCCGCTGCGGCGGAGAAAATCGGGCGGGCCTTATTGATGACCTCCATGTTCAAAGACACAAAGGTCTTATCACCGTGCGGCTACGCAATCATCACCATGCCAGCCAACGGCCATAGTGACGACGAAAAATGCAAAAGAACTAAGCGGAGGAAACTAAAAAATCGTTCATCAATATTTCTTTAACACTTTGAACTTTACTGTAGAAAGGTGAAAGGAAGGAAAGTAGATTGTCATTGCAGTTTTTGAGGGTTGGGGGGTGCGGGGGTTGAGGCTTGAGTGATTGACACGTTGATGAGGGGCTATATGTGTAACAAGCATTGTAGGAACTGAGAATTGAGAACTCCGAGATGTTGGAACAAGAAAAAAGCTTTGGTTTAAGAAATCTTGACGAGATGACCCATTATGGACTCTATTGAAAATAGGAATGGTTAATAGGGGATGAAAGCACCAAAAAATAAAAGTCAGAATTCAATTCTTGCATTCACAGTTTAGAAAACAATTGTTTTTTTTGTTATTCTTTTGTTTGGTTTTGAAAATAACGCTTTGTTATTATTGAAAAAAAAACAATTGCTATCTAGTTGAGAAAATATTATCCAGAATTGATTGAACATGCAGTAGGGTTTTGTAATAGATGAATCAGATTGATGGACAAATGCCACTTCGTTATTACTGATCGATTCACGTTATTAGTATGGAGTGACAACTGGGTGCGAAACGAATTGCGAAACTGGCGCCCTGAATAAGCCCGGGAATGGGGAGACTGTGCGCGCTCCCGCTCAGTGGTGGAGCGTTGGAGGGCAACAACAACCACTCTGCATTGTCTACATTGTCTACAAACACACAGAATTTGATAAATCGTCGAAATAACTACGAACGCACCCGCACACCACACACCCTCCACCCTCTCTCTGCCGTGCGCTTGGTAAACGTTGCTCCTGTCCTGTGCTCCGTGCATGAGCGAGGAATTTAATTCCCATTGTTTCAACATTCGGGGAGCCATCAAATCCGAAACCAATACGAATTCCAAATTCCGAATTCCATGGTTGGAACAACATTGGCACCTCTTTGATAAATAATCACCGGCCATTTTTTACGCATAACTTTTTGGTTGGTCCCGAGAACCCCTTTGGAGGATTGTATGAATTTTGCGCCGTCATTTTTTCTTGGCGAAAGAAACTTATGTCCAAACAAATACACAATGAAGGAAAAAAGCAATGATGGAACGGTTTGTGAGAACAAAAAAAATTGTGAGTGTGTGTGCAGTCGGGAGTCGGGATCAAGCGCGCGCTGGAGCTCTCTGAAAAGTTTTCGGCCTCCTGTGGGAAGAACGAACGACGTCGGAGCATTGATACACGCCGGTGATGGATGCCGGCGATAATGCCCCGTCGTCAATCCACGTCCGCGGCACCGGCCTCGAACAATACCAAACGGATCGGCGGCTCACACCCGCCAACGGCCGCGCCACCCCCCAAAGGCAGACCGAGCCAACCGAGATGTAATTCACTGTGCGCGCTGCGTGCGCGCTACCCTCGCTATTCATCTACTATTCATTTCGCGATCTGGTTTTGTTAGGTATTTACTATTAATGCGCTTCTGCCCCCGCGACCGCCACCACCGCGCCGCGACTAGGAGACTGTGGATTCTGCCGGAAATCGCATAATAGGGGACAAGGCAAGAAATTTTACTCATTAAATGGAATTTTTTTATTTCAACCAGAATAATTATGATTTTTTTGACACTTTTTATTTTTTTTAGATAATAATAAAGGTTTCAACAAATGTTTATACTAATAGTTATAGAAAATTAAATAACAAATATTTTATTTTAGTAACAATTTTGAATAAATTTCCCACATTTTTTTAAAACGTAATATAAACACCAAATTCGTTGTTGTTTCGATACAAATTGAGTTTTCCAAAAACTTTAAATGCAAAAAACACTGTTATGTAATAATATTATCAAAAAATGTTTATAACAAAATTTGTAGGTAATAAACTAATTAACATTTTTGGTTAGTAACATTTTTGCTAAAGTGTCTAAGTTTTGTTTAAAACGTCTAATAAAAGCAAAATTTTGTTACCGTTTTCTTAAAAATTGAGTTTAATTAAATCTTTAAATGCGAAAAACACTGATATGTAATGATAATATCAAAAAATGTTTATAACAAAATTTATAGGTAATAAACTAATAAACATTTTTGATTAATAACATTTTTGCTAAAGTGTCAAAGTTTTGTTGAAAACGTAAAATAAAAACCAAATTCGTTGTTGTTTCGATACAAATTGAGTTTACCAGAAACTTCAAATGCAAAAAACACTGATATGTAATAATAATATCAAAAAATGTTTATAACAAAATTAATAGGTAATTAACTAATAAAAATTTTTGGTTAGTAACGTTTTTGCTAAAGTGTCTAAGTTTTGTTTAAAACGCAAAATAATAGCAAAATTTGTCACCGTTTTCTTAAAAAATTGAGTTGAACTAAAACTTTAAATGCTAAAAACTCTGATATGTAATTACAATATCAAAAAATGTTTATAACAAAATTTATAGGTAATAAACTAATAAACATTTCTGGTTTGTGACATTTTTGGTAAAGTTTCTAAGTTTTGTTTACAACGCAAAATATAATCCAAATTCGATGTTGTTTCGAGAAAAATTGAATTTTTCAAAAACTTTAAATGCAAAAATCACAGATATATAATAATAATATGAAATAATGTTTATAACAAAAGGTGTAGGTAATAAACTAATAAACATTTTTAATTAGTAACATTTTTGCTAAATTGTCTATGTCTTGTTTAAAACGCAAAATAAGAGCAAAATTTGTCACTGTTTTCATAAAAAATTGAGTTTACCTAAAATTTTAAATGCAAAAAACACTGATATGTAATATCAAATAATATCAAAATAATATCAAAAAATGTTTATAACAAAATTTATACGTAATAAAGTAATAAACATTTTTGATTAGTAACATTTTTGCTAAAGTCCCTAGGTTTTGTTTAAAAAGCAATATTAAAACAAAATTTATCGCCGTTTCGTCAAAAATTCAGTGAAGTTAAAACTTTGACAGCAAAAAACACTCATTTGTAATAATAATATCAAAAAATAGTTCTAACAAAAGTTGTAGGTAATACAATAATTTACATTTTATGTTAATAACATTTTTTGATAAACTTCTTAGATTACCCTAAAATTGCAAAATAATGCAAATAATCATAATTATTGAGTTAAAACTTGATTGTTTTTTTTTGTTTTAAAAAATTCTTTACTTATATAATGCGTATCATTATTTAAAAATAAAAAAACACAAACAGGTCTTTTGCAAAGAAAAATGAACAAAATTGATTTATGGCCCTTCTGCGATCATCTATGACGACGCACGTCCGTGCTGCTCTGATAAATAATAAAAAACACATTAGACATATTGGTTTTATGTAGGAGCATGCTCGAATTTTTCATGTTTCAGTTTCACTCCAATATGTCGCGTTTGCATTCACCCCCTCTGAATAAACTTACCACACTCTCTCTATACCCAAGAGGACTAATCTCAAAATTGATTATTCATCATTGCAAACTTCAAACAAAAAAAAACAAAAGACTTTGAAAAAGTTTTGCCCAAACAAAATTCGTATAATTACAACTTGCACAACTTCAACCCTTCAAACAGCTTAAACGCATTGGAATTCAAATTGGCGTTTCAGTGATCTGATCTCATCTCACAATGAGGGGTTTCAGTTGCAAGTTGGGTTCGAGAGTTCGGAACTTTGGGCTCACGGCCCACTGATCATTTTCATTTCGTTCGATGTTGAAAGATCGCGTCGGGGAGCTTGGAATGTGTCGCAATCGTGCGGAAATTCCCAATGTCGTCGTGATGCCGCCCCCGCCCCGTCGGGGGGACTTGTGCGCCTCCGATGATCCATCAAGCTCGCTCGCACGACGCGCGGGAAGGGCGAAAACGCAGCGAACGCTTCCATCTTTCTCCTTGCACACCACCACCACCACCACCAATGCCGATCGTAGTGGCATCGTGCGACTCGGCGACTGTTTCCCGACGGCACCCCAATGCGCAGGGGTGTGCGACTCGACCGAAGGGACTAAATCCGCAATGCGTGCAAGCGAGACAGCGCGCGGTTTGACGCCGATCATTTTTCTTCGAGGTTCGTTCCATCATCGCGTCACATCCGAACCCACCCCCTTTTTTAGAATGGGCGAGCATGAGCACCACCATCAGCGCCGCACAAATATCTAGTATCTCTATCTTCTTCTATTGGACGTTGCCAAATATATAACCGTCGAATTTTATTTATGACTGTCCGCCGTATCCGAACGTATCCGTTTTCTGTAATTAATGATTTCGAATGGATATCATACCGATGCAGAACCGAGGCAAGCAGAGGTGCAGCGCACAGGCTTCTGTTTCTTGATATTCTACCTGCAATCATGGTGGAAGCGCTACGGGCTACAGCTATGTTCTAGCTACAGGTTCATGAGAATGTCGAGGATATTGAGTCAATTTCGTGGACGAGGGAGCACATCTGGGTGGATATTGGAACAGCCTGTGAGTGTCAGCAATGAGTAGATGCAAGTTATCGCGTGCCGTGTCGTTTTAAAACCAACACCATCGGCGGCGCACGGCTCAGATAAACGCGTCTTTGATGGATGACGTACACGGGAACGGCGAGAATCGAAGGATCAGTTATAGTGTTATGGAATTTCGAAACCGCAGGATGCAACGTGGCTTCGCAGTACTCGCGCAAGAAACATTTAAACATATTTCAAACATTGAAACATCACACGCAACCATACACATCGAACATCGATTTTTGATTCCATTTAGTATACATATATATACACAGTTAAGTTGTAATCAATATTTTTATAAAGAATTTTTCTATCAAACATTTGTTGTTTTTTATTAATCTAAAAAAAAGTCTTTAAATTTATAAAAGTTTGGATTATTTTATTATTTACGCAGCCCCTATGTGTTTTAGCGAAAAATGTCACTAAGATGAAATGATTACAATTAAATTATCTATAACTATTGTTATAAAATTTTTTGATATTATTGTTATATATCAGTGTTTTTTGTACTTAAAGTTTTAGTTTTATTAATTTTTTAACAAGAAGACAATGATTTTTGTTTTTATTTTGCGATTTAAACTTAACATAACAACTTTAGGAAAAAATGTTACTACAATAAAATGTTTATTATTTTATAAGCTATAATTTTTGTTATAAATAATTTTTGATATTGTTATTATGAATGAGAGTTTTTTGCATTTAAAGTTCTCGGTACACGAAATTTTTGACGAAATTGCACTGAATTTTGTTTTTATTTTGCATTATATATTACTTAAAAATTTTATCTAAAAATGTTACTTAGATAAAATGTTTAGTATTTTACTAGTTATAACTTTTGTTATAAACATTTTTTAATAATATTATTAAATATCGGTGTTTTTTGCATTTAAAGTTTTAGTTTAACTTAATTTTTTACGAACCGGTGAACATTTTTGTTTTTATTTTGCGTTTTAAACAAAACTTAAGAACTTTAGCAAAAAATGTTACTAACATAAAATGTTTATTAGTTAATCATGTATAACTCTTATTTAAAAAAAGTTGCAATTGTTATTACGTATCAGTGTTTTTTGCACTTAAAGTTGTAGTTTAACTTAATTTTTCACGAAACGGCAACGAATTATGTTTTTATTTTGCGTTTTAAACAAAACTATGCAACTTTAGCCAAAAATTTTACTAACATAAAATCTTTATTAGTTAATTATGCATAACTTTAGTTCAAAAGAAATTCAATATTGTTATTACGTATAAGTGTTTCTTGCATTTGAAGTTTTAGTTTTACTCATTTTTAACAAAAAGTCCAGGATTTTATTTTTATTTTACGTTTTAAACAAAACTTAACAACTTTAGGAAAAAATGTAATTAAGATAAAATGTTTATTAGTTAATAACCTATAACATGTATTATACTGATTTTTGATATTGTTATTACGTATCAGTGTTTTTTGCACTTAAAGTTGCAGTTTAACTCAAATTTTCACGAAACTACAACGAATTATGTTTTTATTTTGCGTTTTAAACAAAACTATGCAACTTTAGCCAAACATTTTACTAACATAAAATATTTATTAGTTAATTACCCCTAACCTTCGTTATAAACTTTTTTGATTTTATTATAACGTATCAGTGTTTTTTGCATTTAAAGATTTAGTTAACCTCAATTTTTGACGAAACTACAACGATTTTTGTTCTTAATTTGCGATTTAAACAAAACTTAAGAACTTCAGCAAAAATGTTACTAACATAAAATGTTTATTAGTTAATTACACACAACTTTTGTTATAAATATTTTTCAAAATTCAAGTTAATTCAATTTCTAAAAGAAACAGTTCCCGAAAAATGTTATCAGCATAAAAAAGAAAACAATTAAAAATATAAAACATTAAATATTTAGACTAAAATTTGGTAAACCATAATTCTGAACCACAACAACACAATGCTGTTTGTGGTAAATGATTAAACGCTGCTCTTATTCAAAACCCCGGCGAGTTTTCGGCGAAACAATAAAATATAATTACATTTCACTTATCACTCATTCATCTGTTTTTCGCTAGCGCCCTCAAACTCATTCGCTCACCATTCACAGGGTGCACGCCATTCGTCATCAACAGCGTACTAACTAAAACAACCCTTAATATCATTAATACTAAAACACAAAAATTAAATTTAGTTATTTTACCAACAAAAAAAAAATTCTCAAAACATTCAGTTTATTAAATTACTAAATATTTTGACGATAATAAGCTTTTCCTTTGATACTCCGAGCTTAACGTCGAATAAAGCTCTGTACTGTTTAAAGCATTTCCTATTCATTACCATTCATTAAGGGCAGTATGAATTGGACATTCACAATTCATCTCAACATTTTAATACATATTTCAAACGCTTTCAAGTTTTAACCTCACTTTTCTGTCACAGATCATCTACATTTACATCTCAAACATATATATTTGACATTCACCAACCAGATTTATTTAGGGAACATCAAATTATTAATTAATAACATTAATAACTAAGTACGAGTATAAATAAATAAAAATAAATTAATAAAACTCAAAATATTCACGTTATCACGCATTGTATGTTATAACCTCTAAGGGATGTCTTAAGCTAAGGGTTGTTAAGTTACCCTCTAGTTTTGTATTGAGAAGTACAACTTTAGAAGACATTATGACAATTATTTCGACCCTCGTGTGTCGGTTGCATTGTGCACCGAAATTCTTTGACACCAAATCTTCGGTTTAAGCCCGCACCCTCCTCAACATCCCTCGTTCGATTGGTTCTACAAACTCACACATCTTTTGCGTCTTTTTTCATCGCTTGAGATTTTTTCATCTCCCAAAGTGTTTCGTTTCTTTCTCGTCTTGCGAACGCCGAAACCGAATCCGAAAAAGGCGCAAGGGTGTTTGTTATGTGCACACAACTGTATATGTGTGTGCGTGGACGATGACTAAGTGGACTTGCTTGTTCGCGGGACGAAGAAAAATGATGATTCCGCTTTGAGGAGTTCCCCCAGGTCTCGCGCCAAATCCCGCCTGGAGCAACTGGAAAAACCTGCGCAACTTCGCATCCGGCATATTTTTCCTCTTGGTTTTTTTCTTGTTCATGTTACAACTTCAATACATTTATACAGTGTGTTTATTTTGTTAATCTAAATAATATTTTGGTTGAAGTAATTTTTTTTTATTCCAAAAAAAAATAAACATTCAAGGGGTGGGAGTGTGTCCCCGGAAAAAAGCACAGGTGTGAAGAAGCGTTATCTTAATGATCGTTATACGCCGGTCGCGCCATTGCCATCGCACGAAGAGGCGCAAAACATCTTCATATTATAAGTAGCCGGCGTCCCACATCCACCAGAGTCCATTAATGTGGCTCGGAAAATAAATTATACGACGAGCTGTTTGGTTGGTGTGTGTGTTCAGTGACTGTTGAAGCACAAGACAAGTACTTACAATCTGTGGCCGTGGCCATTAAAACACTAAAAGATTAACAGCGCAAAGAAAATGTACCTACAACAAAAAATTTATTTTTTTAATAATTTTTCGGTTTTGCGCACATTTTGCGTTCGTTGATACCGTTGATTATGTTCGAATTATAAGTGCATTAGCTCGTAGTCTTGTACATGTTCATGCGCAGGCAATTTTGAGCCAATCACTCGCTATTATAAGCGTATTATATTTAAATTGCGCGCCATGTTTTAGTTTTGGTTGCACGTAATAAAATAACTTTGGATGGTTAATTTTAAACGTTTTCGAGCGTTTGTGGTGAATGTGGCGATGTGGCGAATGTGGTAAAAGGTGGTGATGTGAAACTACTTTATTGTTGAAGCTTTAATGACGTAATGATGCGTTTGGATTGTAAAAAATATGCTTATATATTGATTGTATCGATTTGGAGTAGTTTTTTGAGCAAAAATTAAGTTTCAATTTTTTTTTTAAATGAATGATTTATTTAATTGGGTTATTGATAAATGTTTATAACAAAAGTTATATAAATAATTTTTACGATAAATTAATTATTTTAGTGAATTTTTTTTTAAAGTTTGTAAGTTTTGTTAGAATCGCGAAAAAAGAAACCAAATTTGTGATTATTTCGTCAGGGATGAAAATTTAACAAAATTCCAAGTTACATATTATTACTTATGTATATTATTTATAATCTACAACTTTTGTTTTGAAGATTTGTTGTTATTATTGCTAAAAATTGTTATTTTTGTTTTCGAAATTTTACGAGTGATTTTTTATTTGTCTTGTTGCACATTCTTTTGCAATTCTAGGAAAACCGGTGCGTTTTATCAAAAATGTTACTACGATAAATTATTGTTTTTTTTTATTGTCTACAACTTTTGTTCTAAACATTTTTTGGTATTTCAATTAAAAATTAGTGTTTTTTACTGTCAAAGTTTTAGTGTAACTAAAATAACGTTTCGCCAACGAATTTTTTATTTATTTTCCGTTTTAAACAAAACTTACTACTAAAAACGTTACTGTCATAAACTGTTTATTAGTTTATAATTTATAATTTAGGTATAAACATTTTTGATTATTATTATAACATATCAATATTTTTTGCATTTAAAGTTTTACTTGCACCCAATTTTGCAGCGCTTTTTGTTTTTATTTTGAGTTTTAAACAAAACTTAAAGTCTTTAGAAAATATTTTAATAAAATACAATATTTCTTAGTTTTATACCAATAATTTATGTTGTAAACATTTTTGATATTTATAAGAGAAATAGTTGTTTTTTGTTATTAAAATTTTGCTAGCATGTTTTTGTTCGACATGTTGCTCATTCTTTTGCAATTTTAGCAAAACCGGTGCGTTTTATCAAAAAATATTACTAAGATAAAATGTTCTTTAGATTATTACCTATAACTTTTGTTATAAACATTTTTTGATATTTTTATTAGAAATTGATGATTTTTGATATTAAAGATTGAAAAACATAATTTTTTCGGACTTGTTACACATTATTTTGCGATTCTACTAATACTAGTGCACTTAATCAAAACATTTTATTAATTAAAAATGTTTTTTAGCTTATTATCTACAACTTTTATTATAAACATTTTTTGATATTATTGTTAGAAATGGTTGTTTTTGTTTTCAAAAATTTGCGAGTAATTTCATGTTTGACTTGTTGCTCATTCTTTTGCAATTTTAGGAAAACAGGTGCATTGTATCAAAAAATGTTACTAAGAGAAATTCTTGTTTATTTTATTGTCTACAACTTTTGTTATAAACATTTTTTCATATTTCTATTACAAATTAGTGTTTTTTACTGTTAAAGTTTTAGTGTAACTAAATTTACGACGAAACGCCAACAAATTTTTTATTTATTTTGCGTTTTAAACATTTTTAAATATTATTATAACATATCAATATTTTTTGCATTTAAAGTTTTACTTACACTCAATTTTTGATGAAACCGCAACGCTTTTTGTTTTTATTTTAAGTTTTAAACAAAACTTAAAGACTTTAGGATATCCTAATAAACTATAATATTTATTAGTTTCATACCAATAATTTATGTTATAAACATTTTTGATATTAATAATAGAAATAGTTGTTTTTTGTTATTAAAGTTTTGCAAGCATGTTTTTCTTCGACTTGTTTCTCATTCTTTTGCAATTCTAGGAAAACTGGTGCGTTGTATCAAAAAATGTTATTAAGATAAATTATTGTTCATTTTATTTTCTACACCTTTTTTATAAACATTTCTTAATATTATTGCTAGAAATTGTTATTTTTAGTTTTTAAAGTTTTACAAGCGCGCTTTTATTTGTCTTGTTGCATCTTCTTTTGTGATTATTGTGAAACTGGTGGTGGTTTTAGATAAAAATGTTACTAAGATAAATTGTTGTTTATTTTATTGTCTACAACTTTTGTTGTAAACATTTTTTGACATTTCTATTACAAATTAGTGTTTTTTACAGTCAAAGTTTTAGTGTAACTAAATTTACGACAAAACGCCAACTTTTTTCTTATTTATTTTGCGTTTTAAACAAAACTTACAAACAACACTATAAACTTTACTATCATAAATAGTTTATTAGTTTATAATTTATAATTTTGGTATAAACATTTTTATACATTATTACAACATGTCAATATTTTTTGCATTTAAAGTTTTACTTACACCCAATTTTTGATGAAACGGCAACGCTTTTTGTTTTTATTTTGAGTTTTAAACAAAACTTAATGACTTTAGGAAATATTCTAATAAACTATAATATTTATTAGGTTCATACCAATAATTTATGTTATAAACATTTTTGATATTAATAATAGAAATAGTTGTTTTTTGTTATTAAAATTTTGCAAGCATGTTTTTCTTCGACTTGTTGCTCATTCTTTTGCAATTCTAGGAAAACTGGTGCGTCGTATCAAAAAATGTTACTAAGATAAAATGTTCTTGAGATTCTTACCTACAACTTTTATTATGAACATTTGTTGATATTTTTATTAGAAATCGATGATTTTTGATATCAAAGTTTGAAAAGCATAATATTCTCGGACTTGTTACACATTATTTTGCGATTCTACTAATACTAGTGCACTTAATCAAAACATTTTATTAATTAAAAATGTTGTTTAGATTATTATCTACAACTTTTATTATAAACATTTTTTGATATAATTATTAGAACTTGTTATATTTTGATATAAAAATTTTAAAAACGTGTTTTTATTTTACTTGTTTCACATTCTTTTGTGATTTTAGCAAAACCGGTGCGTTTTATCAAAAAATGTTACTAAGATAAATTGTGCATTATTAAATTATCTAAAACTTTTGTTATAAACATTTTTTGTTATCTCTTATAAAACGTATTGTTTTTTACTGAGAAAGTTTATAAGTTTTTTAACATAATCATTAAAAGCTCAAGTACTGCCATCTATTTTAAATAATGCAGTACCGTGATGTATTGGTAAAAGTCATTATTAATATTTGTATGCAAAAATTAACGTAAATTAACCAAAACGTAAAGCCAACTATTGTGATTTTTGTTCAATAACAAGAAAAATGTATTTATTTGTAAATTCCTGAATGTTTTGTTGTAAATCCAACTTCCTGTTGTAATTTTTCACTAGTTTCGTTAATTCCCAAACATCTAAACCAAGCACGACAAAAACGCAACATCACCAAACTTTTTGGGAGGCTGCGTTTCGTTTCAAAATCGCTTTTTGTTAACGAACGAATTTTCGTCGTTCGTGCGCGCGCGCTTCACTCGACGCCGCAGTCTAATTCCGACCGATTTCGCCGCTTTCCTGCGCACCCTGGACATATACTAATTGCCCGCAATTTATCTATTTCACCTTACATTCACTACACTTTGTGGGCTTCTTCTATACCTATATAATCGTCCTCATACCATATCCGAACCGTTTGCTTGCTTTTGCGTGCTTTCGGTTGCTCGTTTTCCTCCACGTTTGTTGTCATAAACGACCCCTACCGTCTCTTAGACTCAAGTTTACTTTACATTTGCATTCACACACATACACACACACAAACAAAGCCCTAAAGAAAATTAATATAAAAGCGTAACAAAAGAAAACTTGTCTAAAACAGCGTTTGCGGAAAGAAAAGAAAGAGGTTATGTCGGTGTCACGTCTGTTATGAGGTGTTGAATCTTCGGGTTTTGAATTCACCCAAGTCTCCACTAAGGGAAGTTATTAATAAAAGAGTCAAGGTCTTCACGAAAGGGATTCGTTGGTTTCGGCGGTCGATGGTTGATGACTTGAGTCTTCACGTTTCAAAGAGGTGGGACCTTGACTGATGCAACCGGTGCATCTGCACCATCCTTTTAATGGTGGTGTTCGATTCTTTTGACATGGGAATTAAGCAATTTTCGATGGGGTACGCTACAACAACCAAATATCTTTAAATACAGGTATTATCATGCTTTAACCTTGAATTATGCAAAAATTCTTACGTAATTGCATGGAATTTGTCTATGTCAATATCTTTGACTCTTACAAACCCAGGGAATAAAACCCCCCTTTGAGATTTGCTTCGGTTTTACAACACCAGAAAGAGTTACCTGCAAATTTTTGAGAACTTTTAGTTTTGCGTAAACTAACACAAAATATTCGACTACTTCTTTAAAATCCAAAAGAAGTAATTTGTCAATGTATCTTACACAATGTAAGGAATTAATTTCTGCCAAAACCTCAACCACCCCATAGAAGTTCCCACTGTTTAAATATGAATAAATTCGTAGAACAGATCAAAACATGTCTTGAATTTTTGGTGTCATTTATTACTTTTTGGTTTTGTTCATTATTACTTCAAAGTTGACAGACATTTTGTGTGTTTTTTTTTGGTAATTTTTTTGTGGATTGGAATATAGATATATAGACAAAACAAGAATACAATTAGGTGCATTATTGATGATGTCTATCAGTGTAAGTGGTACGATTTGGGCGATTTGGGCGATACCTTTCAATGTGAAATTAACTTGTATAGTTTTTCATCATTTGATGGTCATCAATGTCCATCAGTTATTGTCCGTAAAATGGCCCAAAAAGGAAGTCATTATATAGCGTAAAAGCAAACGTACAAGCAGTTACATTAGTATTATGTAATGTGTTGTTCAATAACAACTGAATGTATTGACAAACAATTTTTTTTTATTTTGTTTTCATTTATTAAAATATTTAGTTGAGAATTTTGTTTTGGAATATCATTTATAGCATTTGTTTTCTGTTTATTGAGTCACCAAACAAATAACGATCATGAACTTTGTTTGCGATGTTTACCGATTAGCATTTGTTATATTTAGTTTTGAGTTTTTACTGTTGGGCATTTGTTTTTTCGTTTATTGAAAACACGTTTAGCATTTGTTTTATAATCTCGCACTCAAATACAAATCATATATAGCATTTGTTTTTGTTTATTGAGTCAGTATACAAAAACCCATCGTAAATTTTGTTTGTTATATTTACAGATTGGCATTTGTTTTCTTTTATTTAGTAGTTGTGCATTTGTTTCTTAGGTATATTAGGTAAGATTGAGATTCTTATTAGAATGCAATTGTTTTTAATGAAAACAAACTTGAATATTGACTTTGTTATATTTGTTATGTTTACCGATCGGCATTTGTTTTATAACCTTAGTGCTAGTGCAAGAGAGAAACCAATAAAACAATATTGTGTTCACAGTCAAACACATAACATCTATAGCATTTGTTTTTTGTATATTGACTCACCAAACAAATATCAATAGCAAATTTTATTTCTGATGTTCACCGATTGGCATTTGTTTTATTTAGTCTGAGTTTTTTGTTTTGGTGCATTTGTTTTTCAAACAACCCAATTTGATTTGAAATTTTTATTAATATGCTTTTGTTTTTTTGTTTATTAAATTTGGACCCTTTAATAGTAGTGAAGTAAACCGTTTGGCAATTGTTTTATAACCTTAGTACAAATGGAAGAGAGAAAACAAAAAAACAATAGCATGTTCGCAGTCAATCACATAACATCTATAGCATTTGTTTTTTGTTTGTTTTCCCAACACAACAAAAACATCTTCATTTTATTTCAATGTAAACTTCAACACAAATTAATTGTTGATTCTCTTGTTTTCTAGTATTCTTGTATCTTAGTTGTAGATGTAGTTGTAGTGTGTGATGTGAAAACAAAATTAATGATTCGTTATAATCTAAACATTTTACATTTGATACAAACACAAACACATAACCTATCTTTAGATACTTATTATTTATTTATTTCTTAGTACACTCAATGTTAACCTTAAAATTTTCAGTTCTTTAAAAAAATTTAAATTTTTTAGTTGTTTTCTGTTTTTTATTTTAATGTTATCAAGGCGGCATCTTATTGTGCACACGTGTAATAAATGTTCGACATGCACCGCACAAGAATCGTATCTATTCACATTAAAACGAAATAAAACACAAACTAAGATGAAAAACTAAGAAGAAAAAACAACACGCATTGTTTGTTATACATATTTATATATTTGTAGATAGTGTTTGAACAGTCCGCGTTTATACAATTGTGATATAAATTGTAAATTGTAATTAAGTTCAGTATACTTTTGTAGAGTTTTGTAGATGTTACGTTTATACCCATAGTGTGATGTTATTAATCACTTCGCATTACAATTACACTGCATTATTTTATTTCACATTATTTACGTTACGTTTTTGTGTGTTAGTTTACAGTAATACACCGTATCATTAGTATTAATATATTAATTATGTTGTAACACTTTATATATCATTTTTTATACGCTTCAATCTACATATTCTTTTGTTTAGCTGACAAACTATTAAGTATTTTAAGTTTTAGTTTTGGGCTTTTTAAGTTACAAAAATATAAAATTTCTTTCCGGTATAAAGTAAGGAAGTCATTAATTTTTTTTTGGTATAGAATTGGAAGCGAAATATAGTATAAACACAAATTGTTTTTTTGTTTACAGAAAAAACAAATGCAAATCAACAGATTTCGGTTGGGAATTTAGTGGACTTGTTTTTAGTTTTGTTTTTTAAAAAACAAGTGAACAAACGATACGATTTTAAACTAAAAAACAAATGCATTTGCTCTTCAAGGGTTTCTACGTTTGTTTTGTTTTTATCTCTGTTGCTCTAATATTCTTGAGTTGTAAACAATAAAAAAGGAAGGTGTAGTTTGGTTGAAAAACAAATGAATAACAACCGAAACTACAACAGCAAAATGTTAAAAAACAAAAGCTATCGTTTTTATGTATTGAATCCTAAACACTTCAACTGTTTGAATTTGAAAAATAAAAACAAATGAACACAAACTAGTCGACAAACAACCAAAGTAAATATGTTTCAGTTCAATTGTTTTGATTTTGTTGATTTTATTTAGATTTCTGTAAATTAAATTATTTGTTTCCTCAACAATTAAATTTCTACTAAAATTTTAATAATAAAAATATTAATAACAATGCAATAAAATCATATAAAAATTTTGTTTGTCATAATATTAGGTATATATCCTTATTCTCGTTTAATATAGATGATTGTGACTCACCAGGGGTAAATTCTTTCTACCCAGGCATCTCAAATCTCTCTGAAACTTGGTTGGATATCGCCCGAATCAAAATTGTTTATGTTCATAGAAAATCCCCGAGTAGAATAAAACCAAATCCAACAACAAAAGTATACGAAATGAAAACGATAAACGAGCACAACGAATGATACGATACACGACGGTAGCCATTGCTGATGGTGCGCAGTATGTGTCCCATCATTGCAGGCTTTTGATTACTCAAGTACTCATTCTGTAAAACTCTTAAGATTTATTTTTTTCGGTTACTGGTTATGAAATTGTGTAATATGAGAATATTATAATATTAGGTATAATGCGTAACGACGCTATCTCTGTCACAGTCACATCTTGTCATTTCATTTCGTTTTGGTACATAAAACTTACATCAATCTTTTATATATTATAAAAATGACTAACTTTTGCTTTTGCATCTATCTCACTCGCACACATAAACTTAGTTTACTAAAGAAAAGAGTAAATTGTTATTATTTTTTGTTTTAATTATTGATTAATCCAATTAATTTTAATTAGCAATTGTTTTTTGCATTTTGTTACATTAACCCAATACAGTTTGTGTTTTTTTTTCAAAACAAGCAATAGAAGCGCATACTTTAAGTTTTGTTGTTTTAAGAAACAAAAACCTAACTTTAAACTTGAATAGATGCACATTGGAAATCAACAACTTTTGAAACAAATGAATAACAGTTGTATGTTGTGCATTAGTACGAGTGAAACTTCCAGCATTTGTTTTTCGCATTCTGTTACATTACCCAAATGCAGTTTGTGTTTTGTTTTTTTCATAACAACCGAAACAAGCGCCTACTTTGAGTTTTGTTGTGTTAAAAAAACAAAATCCTAACTTTAACTTGAATAGATGCACATTGGAAATCAACCACGTTTAAAACAAATGAATATCCATTGCATGTTGAGCATTAGTACGAGTGAAACTTCAAGCAATTGTTTTTCGCATTCTGTTACATTACCCAAATGCAGTTTGTGTTTTGTTTTTTTTTTATAACAAGCATAAGAAACGCTTACTTTGATTATTTGTGTAGAAAAACAAAACAGCATTTCCCTTTTTCTCTCTCTCACACATTTGTTTTATCTATTTATGAAATAAAAATTATTTAAAATATATTTCTAATCGTATTTCTTTAGTTTGAATTTTTAATTCGTGTGGTAATTTTCTATATATTATGATAAATTACATTTTATATAAGTTGATTACATGATTGATTAATCCGATTTATAAATTCTATAAAAGAGTAGCTACCAATGACGTACCAGGCTTAGAATAAAACTTAAGTAAACTTTAATCGCTGGCAACTTAAGCCTTGCGTTTAATATTCATAGAATTATTAATGCGCATCCCGGACTTTAACACCAGCACACCTCGCACCGAAGAGATTAACGATTAAATTTGCAAAACAAACAAAAATAAATTTACCTTACTTAGTTGATTAATGTCTTAATTAACGTTTAGGTTAGAATCATTTAAATAAATCTTTTTAACAAAAAAAAACAACAAAATTAAATAAAAGTCAAATAAACTTCATTTTTCCACTACTTCCTAACTTCCTGACTTCCTAAAACTTAAAATTTTAATTTATTGAATATCCACATAGCTGTACATAACCACAAACACATGATAACTTGTTTGGTTATACCTGTGTAGTGTCTATGGCCGCCCAGGGCTGAAATGGCTGAATGCTCGGCACATTTTCACCTCATACAGAAAATATGTAAATGCCGCTTTAAACTGGAAGTGAAACTCCATGCATGGTCCCATCGTAGTATCTCTACTTCTACTTCAACACACTGAAACACTCCAATCCACAAAAACAGGAATTCGTCGTCGTCGCCGTCGCCCCAACGCATCGAGTGAGTATCTTCTCCAATGGTATTTATGCGGGTCCGTTTTCCAGCAGTTTATCACTTACTTGTTCTCACTTGACGCCCGATTAATATTGTGGCATGCACACACGCAAACCTCAAAAAACCAACAACGAAACACAAGCCAGCCATCAACTCGGTAAACTTCTTTAAACCGAAGAAAGAATAAACAACATTCGACTGTTTTTTATCAAAGAAATGAAGGCATTAGTATTTTATTCATCCTAAAACAAAACAAACAAAACAACTAAGTTTTGTTTCTGTGTTTGATTCTAACATCGAGAAACAAATGTTGTTTATTTTGATTCGTTGTGTTATTTTGTTAGTTAGAGGAGGCGTTGAAAAACATCATAGGAATAGAAAATGTACATCTTATTTTGTGTGAGTTGGTGTGTAATGTCGTAATAGAAAAGGGGTAGATTTATCTTGCGGCTCGTATAGCGTTAAAAGTTTCCGAGATAAGGCAACGAACGTCTTCATCGTCATCATCATCAACGTCTCAATGCGCGAACGCGTGTTGGTGTTGTATGTCTTTTGAATGCATGACTAGACTTCAGACGATTTCAAGCCTGCATCTGCGCGCCGTGCCATGCCAGCCAACAAGTTTGTTTGATGATGATAACGCTCGCACCCTAATTGCTTTTATTAATCAATAATCGCCAGAGGACGAGCGCCGACGACGACGGCGTGTAAACAACGCCTTCGCTTGACGTTCATTAATTACGACCGTCTCATCATATTCGGCGATTGCGATTGCACACTACAAACATTTTCAATGTCTTCTCAACTCAAAACTTTTCAATGTTTTAATGACATAAATAATATATTGCAAAAAGTAAACATAAGCTTTACCTACTTTGTTTTTCGTTTGGGTAAAATCAACAACGTTTGAAACAAATGAATAACAGTCGTATGTTTAGCATTAGTGCGAGTGAAACTTTCAGCAATTGTTTTTCGCATTCTATTACATTTACCCAATGCAGTTTGTGTTTTGTTTTTTATTCATAACAAGCAAAAACATCGCCTACTTTGATTTTCGTTGTGGTGAAAAACAAAAACGTAACTTCTAATTTGAATACATGCATATTGGAAATCAACAACCTTTGAAACAAATGAATAACAGTCGCATGTTTATTATTAGTGCGAATGAAACTTTCAGCAATTGTTTCATCACATTCTGTTACATTAATCCAATGCAGTTTGTGTTTTGTTTTTTTCATAACAAGCTGAAACATCGCCTACTTCGTTTTTTGTTGTGATGAAAAACAAAATCGTAACTTTTAACTTGAATAGATTCACATTGGAAATCAACAAAGTTCCAAACCAGTCAATAACAAAGTGTGATCCTAACCTAACCTCAAAAGACCTATAGATAAACGCGTAAGTTTTTAAAAATAATCTCTCATTTTAAAACATCAAAGCCTTAGATATAGACATAATAGAAACGTAAAAGAAATAATCACAAAATATAATGGAAGACTGATGGGTTCGACATCCTTCGACCACGAAACTCTGAAGATGAATAATGATGCGAAACTTTTAGTGTGCTTTACATTTACATTTACCTGTCCATCTTTTACCTGTCTTCTTTGACTGATTGTTAGCAAGACAACCAACCAAACTCAACCAAACCAACAAAACCATAAAAAGTTATAACCTAAAACTTATCCCAAGAAGTCTTTACTTCTTCTGCAAACTGTGTCGCATTGAACAACAATTGGTTGAAAAATGATGAAGGTGGAGTCATTTTAGATTATTTACACCTACCTGTCAGAGAAAATGATTGATGTGTTTCATAATTTTTGACTAAATTTAGCTTCTAACTAAAGTCTAAGTCTTGTGGTCATTATTGTAATTTTTTCTAATCCACGCAAATAATTTGTGATAATTACGTTCCGTATAGTATCGCATAGTCGTATTGATTGCGTTTTAATAGGCATTCTGTGATAATACAGCGTGCGTGTTTCAGTGTTGAGGTTATGTTTCGTGCCAGAGCACCGAAAGGCGCGACACGCGATTTCCCATTTTGTTACTTTGTTACTCGGGGGCAAAGAGACCTTCGCTCGCCATCATTTTAACGCAAACTTTGTGTGTTGATAAAACAAAAAATTAAAAAACAAAAAATTCAGTGGAGTAAAAGACTTGTGTTGTTGAGAACGAGGAAAAAGAAAGCAAAGAAATGTGTTTGAGCTTTAGGCCAGAATCGTGAGCGCACGAGGGAAAGAAAATACCTAACCTAAGGAGAAGAGATTAAAGGCGCATGAAAAAAGACGGCGGTCTCTCATGTGGAAGCTTAATAAGCGTAGGTACTATTAAAAAGCCATCATGGTTATACCCGAGAGCGGCCATTAAGTGTCCCGAATGGGCGCACTAATATACAGGCGATCGTCTACCACTACATCTACAAGAAATCAAGAACTAACACCTACAGGATGTCTTCAAATATTTCAATTTAATTTTTGTGTTTTGAAAAAAAAAAGTTGTTATTTATTGTTTGACAATAGAACGCGCTAGAAGACGTAGGTGTTTATTGAAATGACGCAGAAATGCAACGCCGCCACAGCGAATAAATAATAAATGTGCTGGGTTTCGTTTGATGGTATTGTTTTTGCATTTCTTCGGCATCTGGCAAAGGTGGCAGGAGTGTCGCGCGTCGTTGGTCGTTATTATTATTCGCGAATTTAAATTGACGATGGCGCACAAACAAAACGCGTGCATCGGAGGCGCTCTCTTCGCACATTGAATACGTCGTTAATTTAATTCGTTTGCTGGCGTACATAATAGTTTTGCCGATTGCGCGTTACGCGTACCTGCGTCCGGCAACAATGCCGCCATTAACGGCAGCGACGTGAAATCAATGCGCACCGCGCGCAAGGAAACGCTGCGAGAGGTTGCAGAGTAAATGGAGAATAGCGGGAAAAAATTTATGACAAATAAATATATATACTTGTAGACTGGATACAATAAACAATAACTTGTTCGAATAAATAATTCGAATTATCGATTGATTGTAATGTGCATACTACGCAAATCAGGGTACGTATATGGATTTAAAATATATATGTGTATATATATTTATAGAATAAAATATAAAATAATAAAATGTACAATATAAATGTAAATAATTTTGTATTTGGGTTGAGAAAACAGATTGTGAAGGTTTTTTTTTCATTAAAAAAAATTTGTTATGGGAAAATGTCTAAAATTTGATTCCCGCGTTACAGTTTATATTATTTTTTATTTTTTATTTATAGTTTATAAGTTGTGGTTTAAGGTATTTGCAAATTAAACCCTTAAATTATTGTTTAAGTATTTTATTTTTGTTTTTAAAGTTTAGTTTAATTTTAGAATTTTTGGAAACACGTTTTTTTTGTTTAGAATTTGAGAGTTTTTGGAATATCTCATAATGATACAACTCAATATTGATTTTTAATATTTTTATTTATAGTTTATGAGTTCATCTTTATTATTAAATTACGTTTTACTCTTAAATCATTTCCAAAGTATTTTATTTTTACTCTCAAATTTGTTTATTCTTTGCTTTTTTAAAGACAATACTTGGGAAATTGTTCATATCTTCAAATTTTATAACTAAATATGATTATTTAAATTTTTATTCGGTAATTTAGAAGTTAATGTTTCATAATTAATAAATTTCAACCCCTCAATTATTTTTGAAGTGTTTTATTTTTACCCTCAAAGTTTTATATTTTTTGATTTTTTGAAGACAATATATGAACAATTGTCTATATCTTCTAATTATATAATTAAATTTTGTGCTTTTAATTTTAATTTTGTAGTTTAAGAGTTAATCTTTTATATTTAATATAATTATACTCCTAAATTAATCTGGAAGTATTTTATTTTAACTCTTAAAGTTGTCTTTGACTAATATTAAAATGGCAATGTTTGGGAAATTGTCCATATCTTCAAATTATATATTTAGATGTAATTATTTAAATTTTTATTTTGTAGTTTACGAGTTAATCTTTCATAATTAATAACTTACAACCCCTAAATTATTCTTAAAGTATTTTATTTTCATCCTCAAATTTAAATTTTTTGATTTTTTGAGGATTATATTTGAACAATTGTCTATAATGTCTATATCTTCTAATTATATAATTTAATTTAGTATTTTTAATTTTAATTTTGTAGTTTAAGAGTTAATCTTTTATATTTATTATAATTATACCCTCAAATTAATCCCAAAGTATTTTATTTTAACCCTCAAAATTGTCAATTATTTGTTTTTTAAATCAAGTTGTGGAAAATTGTTTGAAAATTGGTTCTTAATACAACATAATTTTTCTTTCAAGATTTTTTTGTATAGTGTAAACCCCTAAATTTTACCCAATATATATTATTTTTGTATTTAAAATTGAAATTTACCATTTTCTTAAAACACGATTTAAAAAAAAATCTATAAATCTTATAATATATAATTTAATATTTTTATTCTAAATTTTAATTTCTTGGTTAAGAGTTGCACTTTCAAATATATTCAAGTACGACTCCTATATCATCCCCTAAATATTTTATTTTGGTCCTCAAAGTTAAAAATAGTGATTTTTTAAAACCACGTTTTGAAATATTATAAATAATTTCCAAATACATAGTCCGATTTTGTTTGTTTAAATTATTTCCTATAGCTTGAAAGTTATTTTAAATCATAGAAATTAAATTAATTTATTTTTCATCCCTATATTATTTTATTATTGTAATCAAAGTTATTTTTTCATTAAAAACATAATATTCTTTTTATTACAAAAACATGTCCTGGGAAATTGTCGATATCTCCTTTCTATATTTTTCAATTTTTAATATCAAATTTTTCTGTTGCAGTTTAATAGTTCCTTTTTACTCTACGCTTAAATTCAACCCTTAAATATGTTCCGAAATATTATATTTTTAACATCAAAATTTCCTACTTTTAATTCTGAATATAAAAATAAACCCGCCATGGAAAATTCTAAAAATGTTCTTTCCACTATACTATAAATTCTAGTTTTAATTTTTTTATAATAATTTAAGAATTATACTTTCAATTGTTACTAAACTCAACCCTTAAATCATCCCCCAAATATTTTATTTTAACCCTCAAACTTAAAAATTATTTTATTCTGAAAAGTTCAATTTTAACTTTGACCTGACTTCAAACCTTAACTAAAATGGTTGACCATTTACAAACTACTCGTCATCCTTTTTTAAAAAAAGACAGAAATTAAAACCCACCCAAAATTCCAAACCATCCAAACCATCATCGTTAAGTTTTTCTTGAACTTTTTACCGAATTTTAAGTAAACACCCAAAACTTTCTTACAAAAGTCTACAAATTATAATTGTAAACATAAAAAATAATATTATGAGTGTAATTTTATTATTATTATTCGTGTTGTCATTTTATTTTCTTAATTTTGTAAAGCAACAGCTTGTGTTTGTTCTGCATTGTCTGCTAGAGGCGCATCACATCAAAAATGTTTACATATTTCGTATTTCGTATTCCTGATGCGGTTGGTTCTTCATCTTTTGCGTGCGCGCCCGCTTCTGAAGTGTGCAGCTCGTTTCGTGGCCATCTCGCGGCTTCATGCTGTTCGTGCCGCGCGATGCCATGATGTGATGTGCATGCATTTATTCATCAGCTCCCATCAAGATCTACATACAACGCGACACGACTCCGACACGACACCAGATTGAAGATGATCGATCGCACACTGCACTCGGTATAATCTTTTTTAATGTCTCCACAACACAACCAAAAAAAAACATACATAAAAAACGTCATTAAAAAATTAAAAAATCAAAATAAAACACAAATACTTACAAGAAAGAAAATACAGGAAAATTATTTAGAAACAAAATCAGATATTTATGATTATTTGTATACTTATCAAAGACGTGATAATACATTAACCCTTAAAATTTGAAGTCGATTGACCGTTTGTATTCCGAGATATATTCAATTAAAAATCAGAATATTAACATTGGTTGTATAGGACAGCAACTGCTCAGATCCAGTATTTAAGTTATAAATAAAAAACTAACTTACAGATATTTACCAAAAACTGACAATCATTTAATGCTTTTATTTTATATTTTTTAAAAATTAATTTAAAAAATTTCACCGTTTACTTTTTTCTTAATCACTGTTTAAAGTTCAACAATTGAATGAAAACTATACATCGACGGGGTCAGACGAGA
>JARJDS010006239.1:0-20128 GCA_030264155.1 Atheta pasadenae
ACAAATTTCGAAAATATTTCGAATCCCGTTAGCTTTTATTGCGTCTTGTGTATCGAATTACCTAAACATCGCCACTTGAAGTCGAACGCGTGCAACTGCAACAAGTGGTCATGCGCATGCGCACCCATCTTAACTCACTAAACTCCCAATACGTCTGCCTCTGTTCGGCGCATGCATTCTTGCCATAGGGTTGAAGCAAAGTCGATATTGTGCACGCTCATTCTCGATCAGCATTCGATCCGCATCGAATCAATGCAAACGCGCACTGTGTCACACAGTGTGTCGAACCTAACCTAACCCAGCAACCTGTTTTACGCACTGCATAACGAACGATCCATACACAAACAAACACACCGAACTAGGCAATCTTTACTTCCTTATTGTGAGATTTGATTACCTTTTGTTCTTTGTCCAGCGGCGGCGAAACAAAAAATGTGAAGGTACCTATTAAAATGGCGACCGGCAATGACACAACCACGTGCGAAAATAACAAATACTCTAGCGTCTAGCAGAACGTTTCTTTCATTTCAGTGGTGTTTTGTTTATCCCGTTTTTCAATTGTTTGTGTCGCACTTTTCAAGTGGTTGGTTCAAGTGTTAGAAAAACAAGTGAAAACTTATCGCAAAACGCATTGATCTTCTTTTGTTTTCGTGCGCAAAACGCAAACCTTAGTGTTTTGTTTTGTTTGGTGAAAACCCGACGAGCAACCACAGGAAACACGTATGGCAAATGTTTTTGTTTGTTTTCGTGCACAGCCGGCTTGGATGTGTAGGGTGTTAGAAAACCAGCGACCGCAAAACCCACACACGAATGAAACAAAATTTTTGATAACACAACAACAAAAATACAAACGAAGAACGCACATAATCTGTTTGGTTAGGTGGTTCGGTACGAAACAAAACAACATTTGTTTGTTTTTGTTTTATTTTACCTGCTTTTAGTTTAAAGTCATATGACTTAACTTGAAATCATTAATTAATTATTTATTTTATTTACTCATCTTTTGTTTTGTTATTTTTTTGTTTTGTTTTTTTTTCATATACCAGATTGTGTTTGGTAATAAAAACAAATGAATATAAATTACTGTTGTGGTTATCGGTGGTAGCGGTGCGTGATATTTTTAGTAAAGTCGAACTGTCATAAATCACACAGCAAAACGCAAACACGTTGTGTGGAGGCACGTCAGCCGACCGACGGCAGATCGAATTAATATCCTCCATTATCGACAAGTCAAAGTCATAACAGTCAATACAAAATCAAACACAGAAAAAACAGATTCTCTCTTAGTGGTGTGGTGCTGGTGTGGTTCCAATACAAAACGTGGCAATATTACTCGTAGATTTCTTGGATGATAAAATATTCAAATGTTTTTCTTATCTTTGGAGGCAGAAAAGCAGCGTCTTCGTGTCTGGCGATAAGACATTAATACATTTGAATGTTTCACATTTATCAGAAAAGGTTAGAACATCAGTTTCTTAACCTCGAAATTTTTAGATTAGGAAATTAACCACAAAATATATGGATTTATTTTTAAGATTAGTATGATTAGTTAAGATGTTAGACATTGCGGCAGACAGAATTAGCCCTTAAATTATTTGTTTGCACCCTAAAGATAAGAAAGTTACTTAAGTCAAATGAGGGATGGTTTAAGGTCATAACATTTTGACGTGATTTTCACAACTTTTTTTGTTTATTTTTTGTTTTTAGTTATTTTTAAGTAATGTTAGTACACATTAGGTTATTTTATGACTTAAGTCATGTGACTTAAGTAAAAAAACAAAAAACGTTCACGTTTTTCTGATTTTGTCTTAAAAAGAAAATCACGTGACTTAAATTTTCTATTAAATCATGTGACTTAAGTCCTTAAAATCCGTAAAATCCTAAAATAATGTTTTAAACATAAAATTAAATTGTTAATTAAAGTAAAAAATTAATTAAGCAATGACCTGATCACCCAATAGATAAAATGGTTATCGCGTTCAAGTTTGGTGAACCCAAAAACCTCAAAGATCATCACAAAACGAAATCGTTCACCAAATTACCATAAATCATATTAAAATCAAACGCCTGATTTTCGGGTTACCTAACCTCAAAGGATTGAACGTAATATTCCAATATTCTAACCTATAAAATTTGTCACAGGCAATTCATTGAAATTTATTACTACACATTATTTGGTTATGGCGTTTTTTTGTTTGTTTCTTCACTAGAGGGAGCACTACGACCACGTCACCCTAATTTTATTTAGTTATGCTTCCACAACGCCATGAAACAGCTTCAACTGTTTTTATTTACGTTATAAAATCTCATAACTTAACCTATAACTACGTAATATGTAATAATAATAACTTTAGTTACGGTAGTTTTCATATACTGTTTCTGTTCTGCGTAATTAAAAATAATTGGACTAAAACCAAAACAAAAAATTTCCTTTTTTTTTCTTCTTACTGTAAGTCAAGTGTTGTAAAAATAAACAAAACACAAACACAAGTTGAATCAAGCTGAAACAAGTTTTGTTGTTTTGTTTTTTATGTTTGGTGTCAATACGTACGTCGATTGTCAATTGTTTCTGTTGTTTTTCTATCATGGAATAACAAAAAAAACAAAACAAAATCGGACGCTGGTTTGCTGTCACTCGCCTATCTCGTGTTATCATCCAATCCAACGTGGTTGTTGCTTGCAACAACTGAGCAACGTTTATAGCTATTTCTACCCGGTTGAGTCATATAGTCATAAACTAAAATCACACGTGACCTGAACGTTAACATTCGTTACAATGTGCACACACACAGTGTACAACAATAAACATTACAATTTATTACAAAATATTACAACGAAAACACATTTATGTAACTCTGTTAACTTAACTTATTGTTAAATCATTGAATATAAATATTTCACTTACCACACTGTATGTCGACGTTTTTTCCAACGCTTAGAAAAACCGGATGGACGGCACGACGCTCAGTTCCGGTATAATTGGCGTGCGTTCTGCTGATAAGCGACATATTTATAACGACGCACCACAAACGCTACAAAAATGTGTACACAGTTTTTCGTTTTCGTTTTTGTTTTCGTTGTTGAATAACAAAACGTAAAACAAAACACATGAGTTTATATTGGTTTTAAGTTGGGTGGCTGTGGAAAAACATAAAACAATTGACAATCAATAACAAACATGCTTCTTTTCGTGTGTCGTACGTTATTGTTTTGTTTTTTGTGTTTTATTTTAGTCTCATTTGTGTGTGTATGTGTTGCAGGCGTCATCGGCGAGTACAACGGCGAGGAGGCAACGCAGGAATACAGTCCGTCCTCGCAGCAGGCAGAAGGGGCCGAACTGTCGCCGCACTCACGCGCCGCCACGCCCCTGGAATGCATGCAGTATGGAGCGCCGGGCGGCGACTATCAACGCGCTACAATCCTGCATGACACCGGCGACTACATGGATGAGTTTGGACGGCGTATGAATGATGTACATGTTTTCTTGTTTTTTTATTTCTAAACCAAAACAAATTTTGTTTTTTTTACTTTATCTAAATTTCGTTGTTGTAAATTAGGTGTCGGGAATTGATGACTCACCCAGTGACCACCACCAACAATACACGCAACTTGAGGGCGCAATGACAACCGGAGGCGGCGATGGTTCACCACACGACAGTCATGCTTCCAGCGCGGATGCATCACCCACACGCTTGCACGCGCATCCCGTGACCTTCACTCACCTTGACGCTCTGTCCGCTTCTGGAGGCGGCGCTGAACAACAACATCTTGAGATGCACACCATCCCAACAGGCGATGGACCCGAACTCACCCAACTTTCTAGTCACATCAGTTATGGCGGCGTTGTGCCTGTTCCTGCTTCCGTAGCGGAAAATTTAGCAGGGTAAGAATTTTATAACCTACAGCCTTTTATAATGCTATAACGCTAATCATTTAAATCCAACAACGCAATACTTCGTGTAATATTAAATAAATAACTCGTATCTTACGTAAACATTAAGGGGAATCAAGGGGAATAAAAGGGAAACAAGGAATAAGCGTTTGATTCATTGGAAGTATTTTATAAACGCTTCACTTAATGTTTGTTTATCGATATATCTGCGATATTGCATTACTTTAACGCGTTACTTTAATCGATTATTGATCAGTTTAAGTATCAGATCAAGATGATCACAACGTGTTTTTGTTATTAACAATTTTAACGTCAAATAACGACAATAAACACAATTTAACGCAGTTTAACACTAAAAAAATCACGTTTTAGTGTTTTTAAAATAAAATTAAACATAAAACCAGCAAAAAAATGCCAGGGGAAGTTACCAGGTATGTGTAGTTATTATTTAAAAATATAAAACCGTAAAAAAATTAATTATTATTAACATAAAACACGTTTTTAAAATATTCGGTGTATGTTGGGTTGTCTATAGTCAACCCACAAAAGTACATTATTTCTTCGCATGCTTATACGCTTATACTTTGCGCACGCGGTGCGTCGTTTGTTTTTTGTTTTACGTATCATCATGATACCCAAACAAATGCTATTCATCGATCGTCAGTTGTTTTGTTCGACAAACGTTGAACTTTATTGTTTATAATCATTGTAAACGCGATTTCGTTTTTAATCGTTGATTTAATCGCGATGGGAATTTACCGGAAATAAACCAAGATGGCGGAGATTAATATAGACTTAATAACTAATCATAGAGTAAATATTTATTGTTGATTCTAACGTTATAGGTTTTTGATTCAATATTGATGTTTTTGATTAAATTTTTTCAAATTTTATTTTACTATAAATTAAATAACTTAACAAGTTTTGTTTTCGATCGTGTGAAAAATTATTTTTAGCTGAAATTCTTAAGAAAAGTATTAATTTGACACGAAAATATCATAGCAATGCTTGGTCGTTGGTTCGGAGGCGCCTGAACTCGCCGCCCACGCATAAAAGCGCGACGCTGACGCGCAGCGAGCTGAAACCAAGACACTTTGCTGTTTGTTGCAAATTCGCAGCATAATGTGCGGCTTTTGTGTCGATCAATATCAACTTTCATCAGAGCCAGCTACGCTGAAACAGACCATCGTTTGGTAATTGTGATGACAATGTGAATAATGTTATAAATTGTTATAATTCACATTAATACATTGTAGTGGAACTTAAACAAAAATTATCATACAAATTTTATTGATTTTGTTTGTGTTTTGTTTTGTTTTGTTTCTTGGTAGTATTGATTGTAAGTTGTGTTTGTTTGAAACATTAATTGTTTTTCTCTGAAACAAGAGACTCACGACGTGCAGAAAACATTGAGAAAACAACGTTCATGTCTCTTCAATGAACAATCGCTATCGCAATCGTGACTAATTCATCATAACACAAATAAACACACAAAACAAAACACTGATTTGAACTGATTGACCACCGCACACTTGGATTGCAAACAAACAAAATTTTAAATTTAAAACAAAAGTTGTTTTTTTGGTTTTATGTTTATTTTGTGATTTGTTTTGTTAGGTTAATAAGGTTACATTTTTTTTTGATATTATTATGTTAATGAGTCAGTAATGTTAGTTAATTAAGTAATCAACCATAATCAGCGAAATACCTTTAATTGTTAACGATTGTCGATTGTTGATTGTGAATGTAAGCGAAAGTCAAGTCATAGTAAGTTGTAAGTCATTCATAGTAAACTAGATTTTTGCTGATTAAAGCAAAGGTAACCGTGGTTCATCTATAAATAAATTACTAATGCGGATGAATCATATTTATTGACACATTGACCGTAAGAGACAAGTCCACGTTAGTCAATTGTTAATCGAATCGTTTGTTTTCTTTTGTTTTGTTTTGTGTGTGAACGCTTCGCAATTTCGTTGGGATCTGATCGTAAAGAACTTTGATCGTTCAACTGTTTCACGGCTTGCTCAGTTTTTAATCGATGCACCAGGATGTTTTGTTTCGCGTCGGTACAACGAACATCAATCCGTGACAATTGATTTAAACAAACGAATCACTAAAATCTCGAACAAATAACGAAACCAATAAATTCTTAGTCGTTTGTTTTGTACTTTTCCATTTATTGAAATTCTGAATTTTGTTTTTATTGTTTTTGTAGGTTTTCGGTCGGTTTTTGACTAATTAAATCGAAAGTCTTGACTTGCAACGCGCTGTTTACTTTTGTTTCATGTTCGTAAGTATCGAAACGTGCATTTTGAGACTTGGCAATCTCGATGATCGCGATATTATCGATCAACAATGTTCGAAACGCGCGCATCGCGTTGCAAACAATCGACGATCGCACGTAGCCGCCATTGCCATTTGCGCGCTTGCGCCAATAACAAAACAATTGCCATTCGTGGTTGTGCACGGTAACCTTTTTTGTTTGAAAAAAATACGTTTAATAATTCAAGGTCAATTTGTGTGCTTCAAAGCTTTAAATATAGTCTTAACTAATCGTAAATCATATAAAATCGAATTAACAATTAACAATGCAGAAGAGAATGATGCAACGTAAACACTAACGCAAACGATTTGTTTGTGTTTGACGATTGTGTCTTTTGTTATTTGTGTTTGTCAATAAGTTTTCAAATGAGTTTTTAACGACACTCATTGAACGTTGTCTGGATAAATAGAAACAAACACAAACAAATGAAGTTTACGTTCATATTTAGTGAATTTAAGTTTTAGGGAGGAATAAGTCACTTTTAGTTATTATTTCACTTGTTTTTAGGTTAAGTCACTTTGTAATCAACTTAAGTCACATGAATTTAACCTCAAAACTTGTAAATTTGCTTTAAAACGTGGATAAATGAATCGAAAATGTTATTTATTGACTTAAGTCAGTTTGTTATTTACTAAATAACGTGACTTAAACCCTCAAACTCACTAAAACGCCTTTAAAAGTTACTAAAATGTTGAAAATTGAAGTTTTAAGACTTAAGTCACTTTGTAACCAACTTAAGTCACATGACTTAAACCTCAAAACTATCAAATTTGCATTAAAAAAGTCACTAAAACATCAAAAAATTGAAATTTAATGACTTAAGTCAGTTTATTAGATATTAAGTCACATGACTTAAGTACGAAACTAAGAATATATTGTTAAACAATATGAAACTAACCGTAAATGATCGTTTAATTGTTACATTTTCACATTTTATTGTTTTCCTCTGGCTGGTTTGTGTGCTTTTTATCCGAATAAGCATAAATGTGGGCGAACTATTAATGTCACTTGGTCACACAACAGTTCATTACCATCGCCATTACACTATACTAAGTACGTAAAATGATAATTATCACATTTAATGCACTTAGCTTTAATTGGAATGTAAAACAAAACTCTATTGATTTCGAACACTCTGTATACTTGTTAGTTGCAACAACAAGCGTGTTTTTTGTTCGACCACAGACAGTAGTTGAGTTTCAAATTACAAATTGTGATTACTTTTCGAATTTTGTCTGGATATTACATAAAAAACGTGCTGCATGATTTTAATTAAACTAATTAATTAATTGTGAAGAATTTCATCACGTGATTATCACATGAAGATGTCCTTAAGTCATTTTGTGACTTAAGTCATAAGTCTTAAGTCATGTCAATATGACTTAAGTCTATTACTTACTTTAAGTGAGTTACATTTAAAAACCGGAAGTAGAACATTGATTTCTTGTACGTCAAAATTTTGTTTTTCTTGTCCTAACCTTAAAACTGTCAAAGGCTTGCATTATTTTTGTTCTTATCGATGAAAATTGATATATTTGTAGGTAAAAATCGAAATGAAATAAAAAGGAAGTGAGGAAGCGTCACCGGAACGCACCGCTGCGTCCACGTGCTAAAAGTCAATTGTTAAGTGTACTTAACTTCTCTCTTTTATTTTTTTGTACCTGGTGGTCGAATGTTTGTATGGTTAAGTCAATTACCGGTTACACGGAGTAGTACTTTAGGTTTAGTGGCTTGAGGAAGAATGTCCAAGTGACTTAAGTCATCCAGTCTAACACGCGCGAGACATTCGGACGCGTGCCCTTCGTTTTACATGCAAAGTTTTACAATTCACATCATTCGGTTGTTTTAGTTTTTAGGTTAGTTTGTTAGCGTTTGAGGAAGCAATAGTTAAGTATGGAATGTTAAGACTTAAGACGATGACTTAAGTAATGACAATGTACAAAGTACAGACACGCTTCTAGTGGCACGTGGTCAGACACACGACACAAGACAGGAAAAAACATAAAGCAGACTTCATGACTTAAGTCATTAGAATAATTAGAAAAACAAAATTTTTGTTTTTTAAGGTTAATTATTACAGATATGAGCAATTCTGAGTTAAAAAAGGGTGTTTTTGTTAACTTTTGTAACTTAAGTCACTTTGACTTAACTTAAGTCATGTGACTTAAACCATAAAATTGTGATTTTATGATTGATAAGTAGTCAAAACAACTAGAAATTAAGTTTTTTTGGCTTAAGTCACTTTGTTATGGCTTAAGTCACATGACTTAAACCTAAAAACTTAATTTTTATGCCTAAAATGAAATTTTTTACAATTTTTTTTTGGTTATTTTACATTTTAATGACTTAAGTCACATCACTGAACCGTTTTTCCTTTAAAATAGACAAATTTTGAAAAATTTGAGTACGTATATGATTGTAAGTCATACACCACATCCATATGTATAAATTAATTTGCATGTGCGGCCATGCATAAATTTATTTTTCCGCCAGCATAATTTACGCACGAAAACGGCAGTGAGCGTCATCGACTCATGCTGGTTCCTTATCACTCCGGGTACGGCGCAGGGTAATGCGCCCGTTAATGCGTCCCGTCAATTACGGGGCCGGTGCCACCTGAACTATTCGTACACTCCTTCGGTAGCGCACCGCAGCACAACTGATAAGACACCACAGCCGCATCGACAAACCGGTAACGAACACCAATTGCGACCGCAAAAGCCAACCATCCGACAACAACAACACCAAACCGCATTCAGTACAAATTTAGTACACAAAACAAAAGACAAAAGAAAAAATAACAAAAAAACAATCTAAAAAAAAACACAAATTAATTAAAATCACTAATTAAATTAATTATTATACTCACAAGAATGTCATTACTTATTAATTCTGTTCGTATTACTCACAAATCTAAATTATTTTATATTTTATCAAATATTTTAGATTAACAAAACACGAATTTACTTAAGATACCAGCCACTGCGTTAAGATACGCGTAAAATGTCAGTTTAATCAATGATTAAACGTTTCAATTGTTTTTATTCACCACAACAAAACTATGTTTACGATAAATTATAAATCGTTCATTTGTTTTGATTTATTTGCATTAGGTAACTTATCATTATCATTTGTTTTGTTTTCATATTTTGTTTTTTTTATTTACTTTGCTCACATTGAATCAAACAACTTTTGTTTTTTGTTTATTTGGAACTATCGATACCTAGAACTTAAATATTCTTTTGTTTTTTTGTTTGTTTTTCATTTGTTTTTCATTTGTTGTGGTTGTGTTGTGTTATTAATTACATTCTTTGCGTTGTTTCGTGATTCATGAGCAGTGTAAATGAGTCGAAAACATTTAGGTTATGTCGCGTCTTTAGTCTGAAAGCTATAAGTGCGTCTCGATGAGATAACGCGCAAAGACACGGTGAAAGGGTTTTTGATTCTTCGGCCATTTGTGCTACCGCGTGTGGAGAACGTGAGTTACGTGAGCCACACACACACTCAAAAAATTATGATAACGAACTGTCCAACGAAATTTCAGTTGTCTGGGGACTTGAATTATTCTTTTTGTGCATTAACTTTCGTCTGGGCTTAAGACTTAAGTCATGACAGAGTGACTTAAATGAACATATTTATGAATTTTTGTTGTTTTTGCTTAAATTATTAACTAAATCATGTAAAATTTTGACTTAAGTCACTTAGGAAGACTTAAGTCATATGACTTAAAGTTAAAAACTTAATATTTTACGTAAAAATTGTGAGTATTTTAAGTTATTGTTGATTATTTCGTGAAAAAATTAAATTTTTAGGTTAAGTCATGTGACTTAAGTCAATTTTTTAGAGTTTTTTGCTCTTAAACCCACCAAAAACAAGTTATTTAAGTTTGTTAAGTCATTAATGTAAACATTAGTAATTAATTGTTAATTTGTTGACCAATTATTGTCCAATTACTGCCTGGTTTTATGTCAAACATAAAACAAACTTGTTTTGGTTGATAGTTAATATTTTTGATAAAGCCAACTGGTTTTAGTGGCCGTTGATAAAGCAAATTTAATTAAATTAAGGACAGTGCTTAATAATTTTAAGACTTAAGTTATATATAAAGTGACTTAAGCCTTAAATGTTGTTTTGCGTTGTTATTTTTTGAAAAATGTCTGTACGTGAGAATACATCACAATTGAAACATAGCATTCTCCTTGTGCGCTTGTTGGTTGTTGTTGTTGAGTTGTCGTTAGCTTAAGCGGGTTGTGTGCAGTGCGACATGCGCAGTGCGTGCTTTGCGCCGAGTTTACTCAGCGAAGATGCGCGCGGCGACCAGCGCGCCGCGTCGATACCGACCAAACGTTGGGAGGTGGGCGCAGGACGACCGGCAGACGTGTCTGCGCAACTCTGGCGGTCGGTTGGCGGTTGCCTTGAATAAAAAGAAAATTCAAAACCACCAAACTTAAAAACATCATAAACTTCAATCATCAAAGTTATAAATAATTAAACCCGTTATACTTTAAATTTTTAAAATTAAAAAAAAAAGTGTTGACAAAAAAAAAAAGTTTTAACTTCCAAAGTGACTTAAGTGTATTCATCAAGTACCACATCACAATTTTTTATGAAGTACGTACTTAGTAGTAATCCATAAAAATTTTAAAAATACAATACAAAAAATTTAAAATTTTTAGTTTTGAAAATTGCCAACAGATGTCGCCACTTTGCGTGCATATAAAAATTTATCGTTCCCGAATCTCATTCTCGCGCACAATTGTAATCTTTGGCTCAGTCTTTGTCCGATACCGGTGTTGATAAGTTAAAAGTGTGATTGTGAATATTCGCTGGCCGAAGACCACGTTTTTACCACCAATAAATACTATCATTGTTTGTACATGATTGTACATCATTCCAATAAATTCTCAAAATGTACACGCACGGCATAGGAAGCATGTCCAACATGTCGTTACTCAAGGATCTCCTTACGCACAATCAACAGTCGGTATCTTTCTTACATGTTCATTTTTTTTTCTTCGTTTGTGTTTATTTTTGAACGACTAATTAACGGCCGCTGTCACTAATTGGTTATTAATCGCGCCTTCGATGCGGCGGCGTGTCTGCCGAACTAGACGCGTTAATAGTTGGGATTTTTTGACGATTCAATTGTTATTTTTGTTATTTTTGGCTTGAATGCAATGCATATGTGCGGTTGAATAGTTGTGTTTTTGTTTTTGTGACATCACACACACACAAGTAAACACATATATAACACATGCAACGGCATTTGTTTTTGTGTGTGTGTGTGTGTGTGTGTGTGTGTGTGTAATAGTCAAACTGGTCCAATGTTAGTTACACCCGAAGTAAACAAAGACCTTGGATTTGTTTGTTTTATTTTTGTTTTATGATTGTCACTTGATTTTACTTGTAGTTGGATTTTGTTTTATTGGATATTGATATGATGCCACAACACTGCATTTTTTTTTGTTTTTTTAGGTTCTTTAGTTGTGCTTTTGTTTTAAGTTGTTTGTTTTTTTGCAGCCCTCTGTTCAATACTTCACGCTCGATTGCTAATTACACCACGCAAGCCAATATGCCGTTCTACTCAACTTCTTCACCGGAATTGGCCAATCCATCTACTCAAATATGGACTAATTCAGGTTAGTACTTAAGTTACTTTACTTAAGTCACTTTACTTAAATCTAAAATGAACGTTTAATTCATTATTTTGTGGTGTATATTTGTAAATTCAAAAAAAATTTGATCGTTTTAGAGTTAAGTGACTTATCTTATGACTTAAGTCATAAATTAGCATTGACCTAGGTCCGCGTCATTCAAAAATCTAATTGAATTTTTTTTATTATTAGCAAATATGATTGTAATACGTTGAGTTATCTTGTTGTCCGGTTGTTGTCGGCCGGAATGCATCTGAATGCACAGTCAAAATATCGATAAGCGACGAAGCGATAGCGGCGCACATTCTTGTTGGTGGCCGGCGGGTCGCCGCCGCCGTTTTAGCTTGCAAAATCATCGCGTTTTGCGCCGTGCAGAACACACAATTCGAGCGATAAGCAGGCGGCGAGGCGCAAAAGATTATCGGTTTGCATTCGACCCCAAACTACCTGATAATTTTTTACGCGGCGATAAGTTTTTTCCAACGGATGCGCTTCGCCAACGCCGCCAATCGGTTTCATCATTCATTCCATTTTTTTTTCATTTCACACAAATCACAAGTTGATTTCTTACGCAATCAAAAATCTGTTTAATAAAAATTACACATATGACTTAAGTCATTTAACTTAACCTTAAAATGTTTACTTTTAAAGGTTTAAACATAAACAATCTACAAATGTCGAACATGTGTCCTGAAGACTTTGGCAAATCATCAACGACGACCAGTTTGCCTGCGTTCAACCGGCTATCGTCGGGAATGGCGCATGGGGGCGCAGGAGGCGGCGGCGGGGTTGTAGGCGGTGTGGTGCAGGGTGGACATCGTCATGTTTCGTACCCTAGTTTACCGAATGGCGTCGCATCGTACGGGGGCACTGCGGATTGGTTTGAAGCCCATCACGGTGCTTCGTACAATATGTTGCAGCCGACGGCCCGCCCCCGACAACAGCACACCATGAGTGCGGCGGCTTCACTCTCAGCCAGTAAGTGTTTCTTTTGTTTTTTTGTTTGTAGTACAAAATGTCTTGGCTTTGCATGTTTTTTTTTATTTTTTTTTGTTTTTTGTTTTAATTTGCGTATTTTCAGTCGTTTGTTTTAAAGTTTATTATTAGTAATAAATTAATAATTATAAACAATAACATGTGATGATATATCACATGAGAGTTTGTGGTTTTGGACGCACTGTGAACTATGAATAATCGATTTCCGCGAGGTTTTATATGCGCAAATTACTTAGTAAAGTTACAAATGTGACTTAAGTCATTTCACATTTTTTTAGTCATTAATTAATTAACTTAAGTCAAAAAAAAGTCAACGTTAACAATGTATTCAATTGTTTTATACATTTTTAGGTTAAATTCGCCAAAAAAGTCAAGTGACTTAAGTCAAAAATTAGTTTTTATTAATTTCTTTGTTAAGTATCATCTTAAAACGTTAATATTTATTTTTTTTTTACTTAAGTTACATTATTTGAGTCATCCTAAAGTGACTTAACCTTAAAATACTGTTTTTAACTCCAAAATTTTTATTTTTTAATTTTTTTTAGCAGTTTAACTTGTAACTTAACCTAAAAAATAATTTATAAGCAAATTTATCAACCAATATCAACATATCAGCTGTCAAGCGTGGAACAAGACGTAAAAAAGGAAAAAATGTGTTTGGCGTGTTTGAAATCGATCACCGACACACCCCTTGCGCATCCCAACGCGTCGGACAGATGAAATCAACACGTGCACACGTGCACAAAAGATAAAACGTTTAATAACCTCAAATTAATAACTGAAGCACCACAAATACTAAAAACCTTTTTAGTTTGTAGTTTTTCTCTCAAATGTTTTGAATCTGTCACGGTTTCTTTTAAAATTTATTGCGCTTTTTCGCCACCCTGAAACTGACATGTTTAAGTGGCTTACAAATAAACATGTCAACATTTTAGGCGCCACTTTAACTTTAACATAAAACTTTAATTTCACATTCAAATAAAAACAAAAATGTATGACAGTTTTTTTTCGTTTGTTTTTTTTGTTATTTTTTTTGTTTTTTTTGTTGTTATCAGTTACTTAGACTTAAACTTAACACTTAAGTTGACTTAAGTCACAAAATAAAATAATCTAAACAGTAAACAATTAAATTCAGTTGTTTGTGTCAAATTTAATTAATTAAAGACGAGTATAGTTAGTTACTTTACAAGTGATTGTTTTTTTTGTTTTGTTTTGTTATTTTGTTGAGTTTCGGATTTAAATTTACCGTTTCGTGGATTTCTCTGACTCGGAAGGCAAAGTATTTTTTCGTGTCGTTTCTCGCCCGCTCTGGCCTTATCAAAGCGTGCCACGACGCAGACGTGATAACAATTAGAAATTTCCGCGAGGAAGCAAGGAAAGGAAACAATGCGTGACGTTTGCAAGCAACTGTATTGTGCGATAATCACAAATGTTACAATTAAATTTAGAAATACAACAAAGAACGACAACAGAAATAACAAAAATAACAAAAATAACAAATATGATGTTTAAAATGTAAATTTGGTTGCCTATATTTCAAACTTTTTAATTTTATTAATAAATTTTGTTTTTTTCTTTCGTTATTAATTAATTTCTCATTATGAATGAATCGTTAAGTACCGGTACACTTAAGTTTAATTAGTAAGAATGAATGAAACGAATGAATGGATTCTTTAGTTTTGTTGGAGTTTTTGCTTTGGCTCTGTTGATATTTTGATTTCGTCGCGATTAATGAATGCAAACGTTGAATTCATTGCAAGGTATGCGGTTACGAAGCATTTATGACGTTTATGTTTAGTGTTTCTCGCCCATGCAAACATCCGTTTCGGCGAAATCTTAAACATCTACCCGCGCATGGCACCCAGCAGGAAATTCTATACGCGCGCAATCAAAACAATCAAATATTAAATAAAAATTAAATTCAACACCTTATGCAAAATGTTGTTTTTTTCTCATACGTTTATGACAACATGCGCATGAAGCAAGAATTTTAAGAAATTGATAAGTTTTAGGGTTAAGTCATATGACTTAAGTCATAAACATTAAAGTGACTTAACCTTAAAAATGTGTTTTTTTGTTTTTTGTTAATAAAAACGTAATTTTAGTTTAAAAAGTAACAAATTCCTTAAAAAAATAAATAAAAACTTTAAATTATTGACTTAAGTCACAAAAACCACCACTTAAAACCACTTGAATCAAATGATTTACAGCCTAAGGTGGTTGTTAGCAAATTAAAACTCAAAAATGTAAAGTCACGTGTGTGTGGTCGTGTCGATTGACATCAAACATGTGAAACATGACACACACCAACATGGGCGTCGCTCTCCCAAAGGGAATAATTCGATAATTTGACGCTAAATAACAGTAAAATATGAAATTTTAAAATAGCAAAATAAGTATTTACATTTTAAGGTTAAAACTACACGTAAAAATTGACGAAAACAAAAGTTTAAAGTTGTAAATGTACTTTGGGTTGCATATTGGGTTGCATAAATTAATACAATGTTTTGCCATGCAGTTGACCCTAGGACGGCCGAATACTTCACCGAAGGGCGCGAATGCGTAAATTGCGGTGCAATTGACACGCCGTTGTGGCGTCGCGACGGCACCGGCCATTACCTGTGCAATGCCTGCGGTCTCTACCACAAGATGAACGGCATGAATCGGCCACTCGTCAAGCAGCCTCGTAGATTGGTACTTAACGCATGCCCCACACTCACACTATACACACTCATTGACATTTCTTCTACACACATAACCTCAATCCTTAACCTTCAAAACCTCATTAGTTCTTCTTAAAAATCAATGAAAAACTCATTCAATCATAACTTAAACAAATAAAATCATTTTTACTCTTCAATTTCAACACAATGGGGTGAAATGCATGATGGTTGACATTTTATACATTTGACATTTGACATTTGCCGTCTGTCTGCTTGTGCTTCTCTTTAAAACAAAACAAAACAACAGAAATAACAAAAAAAACAATCGTTTTTTTTGTTTTATTTTTGTGTTGTGTTTGTTTCGTAATGATTTTATTTTGTTCGAGTATTTGATACGAGTTGTGTTCTTTTGTTTTTATTATTTACACCCCCAATGACGAGGCTACGCTGCTATGACGAGACCGCGATCGCGTTTTGTTTCCGTACTTGTTGATGATTATGATTCGCGTCGTTTGTGTTTTGTTTTTATTACCGAGACGGGTTTTGTTTTTCACGAACCACGAAATACTAAACCCCTTTTCTGTTTGCGTTTTTCCAGTGGCGGCGGAGCCTGGGAATGGGGGTGTCTACTATCCGTCGTTTAACGGGGTTACTCGTCCCCTATTACACAACACCGAAGAGAAGTCGAGCAGACGTTTGGTAGGTTCACGCACGCATTATACACACACACAAAATCATCAAATATTATTCAAACAATCATTGAGACAATTACACATAATTACGCATGTTGTTTGTGTTTTGTGCGGGGTTGTAAATTAATCATTTATGTTTTAGAGTGCAACTCGGCGTGTTGGATTGACTTGTTCGAATTGTCGTACGAGCACCACGTCACTCTGGCGAAGGAATGCAGTTGGTGAACCGGTGTGTAACGCTTGTGGGCTATACTACAAACTGCACGGTGTCAATCGCCCTCTGGCGATGAAGAAAGAAAGTATACAGGTCAGTTGATTACAGAGTTAAGAGAGATAAGTTTTTTAACTTTAAGAAAATTTAACCTCAAAATGTGAACGTGTGTGAACATGTGTGAACGTGTTTTTAATTGTTTTCTGTGTTTTTTAGACGAGAAAACGCAAACCAAAGGGTACAAAAGAAGCTTCTAATAGTAATGGTAACTCTGCATCGTCTGGCAAGATAAATTGTTCGTACTACAACCCGCTGGTTGGGGGAAAACACGATTCTGGTATTGGTGGCATCAAATTAGAACAAGACAATGGAATGTCACAATCCGGGGCGTTGAATATGACCAATTTAGGCCCAATGAAGGGTGAAAACGAGCATGGAATTAAACTTGAACATATTGGTGAGTCTCTTAACATTATTTTTAAGTTACACTTTAATTTATAATCTAATAGTGACAATAATTAATTTATTATTTGTAAAATTTTAGATTCTTATGCAAATGACTTGCGAGCCTTGTCACATATGCAAATGAATACATCACAAGCATCCTACATGTATAGTAACCCATCTTCTCATTCGAACCGTGCGTCTCCTTACGCAGCGACACAATCACCAACGTACGCCGCCCCACAAACATCGCCGTACAGTAACCAACAATCGCCGTACTATGATGTGTTGGGGCATCAAGCCAGTCCCAGCCCACCGGAAGCTAACGGCTCCCCCGGCTCGCAATCGCCGCATAGCAACAATAACAACAACACGATTTCCAAAGTGTTAATGGGCGAACTCAACAACATGGATCGCCCCACTGTCGTGTCAATGTCTTCAGTGCAATAACACGCGTTTTATTTATAATTAACGTCTAAACGTCTAAAGAGCTTAAAATTTATATGTCACATTACAAGATGGCGCTAGTGTCAAACTAATAGCGCTTTGGAATTGATTTGATTTTGTAAATATGTTTTCAATTGTCAACACAAGTTATACGTTAATTGCTAGTAATTAAGAAGTTACATTTAAGTTTAATTAATTTTTAGTTAATTTAAAGAAATGTTAATAATTTTTTGTGTGTAAATTTTAGTATTTTCGCTTTCCGCTTCATATCTTTGTTTGAATTTATTGCTGACTGATTTTAAATCATCGTAGAGTTAGATGTGCAACTGCGTACCGAGTAATTTGTAATAAGTTTATGATTAAGTTTATTAATCGTTTTGTTTAGGTGATTATTGATTATTTAGATGTTTATTGCGCATTTTTTTGTGGATGGCACTAAACGAACACGTTTGCGGACGCGACGAAATCGCTCTCTTTGAAGATTCTCCACGGTTTTGTCACAAACGTCACTCGCATTCGATGCTCGAGCGGTTGCGGATGTGTACAGAATCCTCTATCTCTTTGTTATAGTACCTTTTTATTTTATTTGATTTTTTTTTTGTATTTTAAGTTGTAACTTTTTTCGTTTTGTGAGGAAACACTTTGGATTGGTGGAAAGTGTGGCGAATGAATTTGTAATTTTATAACGCGTTTATTGAGATAGAAATGATATTGTATGGTATAGGACACTCTGTTTAATTGATTTAAAATATTATTTCGTTTCAATGAATAAAAATTATTGATTAAAATTTATTTATATATTATGTACTTGTTGATTTTTTTGTGTTTTTCCTTTTTATTTTATTTAGTTTCTTAATAGTCTTTAATTGAGGTTAGAAATGTTGTTTTAAAATTTTCAAGGTCACATCTGTCAAATTTAAACAGCTTTCCTTAAGTAAATTATTTATATTGTTCTCTTCTTTGTTATTTTATTTAATATTTAGTATTTTAAGCTTAAACCAAAAAAAAAACAACAAAAAATTTAATTTTTAACACTGTTTTTACGTTTTTAACTAAATTTTGAGGTTAAATGTCAATATTCACTAATTTAAACAATATAAAATACGTATTAGTGATTAATTGTTATTAAAAACCCTTGTTTTGTTCTTTAGAAACAAAATCTATTCGCTCTTTAGCGAAAAACATGAGTTTTTTGAGGTTAAAAGCAGTAAACTTTAATTTCACTACAAATTTCCGTTTTTATCAAAATTGGTGCACTTTAGCAAAAAATGTTACTAAGATAAAATGTTTATAAGGTCAATATCTATAACTTTTATTATAAACATTGTTTATATTTTTAATTTTAGGCTTGTTTTTGCTCATTTTATCAAAATTTTGAGGTTAAATACTAATAATTCTTAATTTAAGCAAAAAATACTAATAATTCTTCATTAATTGTTATTATACACATTTGTTTTGATTATTATTAACAAATTTTATTCATTTCTTAAACAAAAACATGCGTTTTTTAAAGATTATAAGCAAAAAACTGAAATTATACAACAAATTAGCGTTTTTCTCAAAATCGGTGCACTTTAGCAAAAAAAGTTACTAAGATAAAATGTTTATAAGATCAATATCTACAATTATTGTTATAAAAATTGTTGATACCTTCAATTTTTAGGCTTAATTCTAGTAATTTTAACTAAATTTTGAGGTTAAATATCATCATTTAGTGTTTTATTTAACTTACACTAACAATTTCCTCATGAAAATCAGGTAAAAACATTAAATTATTGTTAGTTAACAACATTAATCAGTTAAATCAAAACTCATCACCATTTTATAACATTGAATCATTGCAAACCGCGGTCCCCGAAATGGCGTGCGTAGCCGGCGCTCATCATTGGCCACAATAAAGTAGAGGTGGTACCGTGAGATGGAAAGACGTAGGTATCATATCATTTGATTACTGCAAGCAGACCGACGCGCGTCGAATCAATCAAACGTGCAACTGATCATTCATCGTGCCACAACATAAAATTCATCATTTCAACTTTACTAACGCCTAAAACTTCTAATCTTCAAATCTTCTAATGCACAAGGTAATAAAATATTTAAATAATCACATTCATTTACTCTCCATACTCTCCACACACATAAAAAACCACCCACACTTTAATTTTTCTGCATAAACATAAATTAAACAAAAAAAAACTAACAAAACAAAAGTTAGACTCTCAACATCTTGTATTGTTATATATCAACGATAATGATTAAGATTTAACGTTCAGATTACGAATAACGCATGTACACGGCATAATCGACGCATTCATAAATATCTTTATCACTAGGTTACAATTGTCACTTTAGTACTATCACACCAAACGATTAAATAAATGCTAAACGTTAAAAAATCATCCACAAAACCAAAAAACAAAAGTTAAAACAATTGACTTTCGACGTTGTATCAAACAAAAAAACAAAACACATGCAGGTTATGTGCGAGCTACACCGTGTTACAACGCCGCCATCTTGCCAACGCCCATGTCAGCGCTTGAAACATTTGCAACACGCAAACAACGCGCAAAACAACCCACGGTAACTCAAAAAGAACAAAAAAACAACGAAAAAACAATCACACTGATCAAGATGCAAGCGTGTTTAATAATCACTTGCATAAGAATTTTTATTAATAAAGCAAATATGCTTTTGTTATCAACAAATGCTCTGATAGCCAGCTTTATCCGTATCCATATCTTAACTAAAACTTTCATTATCAGCCAACACATGAAAAACTTTACTAACGGCACTAGGTTAGTGATTA
>JARJDS010006283.1:0-95915 GCA_030264155.1 Atheta pasadenae
CGTTTACAGTAATTATAAAAAATAGTAAAATAAGTAGTAGGTGATTGAATTTTAGTACAAATTGACGAGTAGCTAATGGAGAACACATACGACTTTGTCTCATTCAATTCTGATAATTTAAACCAGAGATATGTTAGACTTTACCCAACAATTACACCAAAAATAGGCAAAAATTAAAAAAAATCATAACTCAAAAACTAGAGCCAATCTCAAAAAACGGATTGCATATTCGTAATCAGCGCATCAAAATTAGTTGAAATTGATATAAATAAAAACTAGAACTTTTTTCGGTCTTTTTTTGTTGACCAGTATTATTTAGAGAACTATTACAGTTTGTTCCCTGAGTAGCCAAACAGTTTTGTGGGTTCTTTTGGGGGATCTTGCCAGACGAATTGAAAGACTTGTTACCAGTTATCTGCCAAAGGAACCACGATCCAGGTGTCATATTTGGGGATCTTAACTGTGTTGGAGACACACATAGACGAACTTTTAACTTTCCTAAAATAACGAAGGTCTGGCAGTCACGGGCTCTTGGACTACAACCCGAATTTGGTGTGAATGAAAACAAAATCGGACTCTGTTGAAACAAGATGGCCGTGAAACAGCGAATGCTGATTGGTCTGCGCTGACAAAACTTTTTGACATCGCAAAAACCGGTGTAAAATTAAATTAGTCATAATCCTAAAATTTGTAGAATGTGTCATTATGCGTAATGACAAATATTTATTTATAAATGAAAGTATTCTTATTCTCATTTACAGTACACTTAAATAGCCTTAACCACAACATCCTGTGTGAATTTTAGTTTCAATGTACTATCTGTCTCCAGACGCCACACACTCCACTCACTGCAAAAGTATCAATAATAATTAATAATCCTGTACAACTTGTTTAACAAATAAATTACATAAGAGCGTCGTTATACATCCAGTTTCTTGAATACCTAGGATAAATGCAAGAAAAATTGAACGCACGCGCCCGAAGTCCATATGCACATACAAAACTTATAATATAAAGACAATACCCATAAAGCAATGAACATACTAAAAGTTAAATGATATTAAAAAAACATTAATATTATGAAACAGAGGAAACGCTAAATAAAGCTTTGCTTAATGTGTCTGTGTTCTGTGGGTTGCATATAGTCGTTGCAATGTGAACTTTGTATCATTCTATCATGTTATCACGCAATATCGAACTTAACAATGTTCATCCCTAGTAATGTCTCATCTATTAATGAATTGCAATGCAAAGTTCAGACTTAATATTAGTAGGTTGCACGCAGTATTCATCCTGCGCCATGTTTCATCTCATTATCATCCCCAAAAACTCTTGACGGTTTGATTAAATTCATATAATACATATTTCCTAACCACAGACTGAATGCGCGTCAAACTTATGATCCACAATGAAAATCATAAAACTGAAGTATTCAACTAATTCCTATAACGATAACTTTTGTGATAGTTATTTTTATGCTGAAAGCGTTTATGGTTCCGATGTCTGTTGTTTCCATAGAACGGCCGGCTGTTGTACGACATATTACTGCTGCCACCAGACTGGCTGCCGTTGCTATTAGTCCACGACGACTTCTGGTTCTGGCTGTGATGCTCCTAAGAAAAGTTTAAAGTCAAAACATCAATTTGACACTTTCATACCGGTGGCGTTACCTGAAACGGGTTGTAACCAGGGTTTGACTTCCCCATTCCATTCGAAGTTTTCACATGCTTCACACGGCCAGTATCAGTTTCCTCGTTGAGTGCGCGTTTTCTATCTTCGCGTCTTTCATTTGCGACTTCTTTTGATAGTTGCGAGCGATTACCGTTCCACGAAGAAACTGGGGCTGAATAACCACTGTGGGAATTTTTCAATAACTCACCAACAACATTTCTCGTACTAGTTGACGATGGTTGGTCATCCGTCGAAGACGTCACACTAAATTCGCCACTAGCTGCCTTTGTACTTATCACTTTATCTTTGTGTTTTGACGGGATAGGATCTGGGGTAATCTCATCGCAACTGCTATCATCATCTTCGTCATCATAGGGTACTAAACTCTTCTGCATCGTTGAACTTACAACCGATGTGGCTGATGTTGAAGATGTAGATGATCCAGCCTGTGAAGTGGATGCGTGTGACGAAGAAGATGTTGATATGGATGAGTTAATGCCATTTGAATTCGCGTTAATGTGCGACTTTCCATTGATACCGTTTGATGCCGATGGGTTATTGGTAAGTGGCCTAATCTGTGGCTTGCTTGTTAGGGATTGATGGTGGTGATTATATAACGTACTTGCAGTCTTTTTATCCTTATCTGTTCGGTTGTTCCCAGAGTGAGAACTGTTACCGTTGTGAGCATGTGAATGAGTGTGATTTTTGATAGGCGAGTTATGTCTACTATTGTTAGTGTTCTCTTTTGAGCTTGAGCTGTTTGAGTTGTTTTGTTCTCCGTCGCTGTCGCTGGAGGAACTTGACGATGACTGGGTGGAGGAATGACCATTGCGGCTGCTTGTGATTGTGCCATTCTGGTCTTCATGTTTAGCGATTTTCGCGGGAGGTAGTTCTGGTCCGTATACTTTGCCATTGCCATTCGACTTAAAACCATTCTCGTTGTGAAGCACTGACGCCCCCGTCATTGTACTTCGCCCGTTGTTGGTCGCGGTTGTGGTCAAAGCAGACTTCTTGTTCCCGTTAAGAACAGGCGGGCGTTCCAACTCGTATAGCATTATGTAGGCGTTGGTTGTGAACACAGCTTGATTGGATATTGGTCGTACCTAAATTATTAAACATGTATTTAATAATAAACCGTCTAAAATATAAAAGTTATATCTTACCATACTATCATCAAATTGATAAAAATTTCCACATGGAGCTTGAGCTACGGCCGTGTAATGTCCGCAACCCACAGTAGGACCCATGTGAGTCACCAAGGCGACCAACCTGTACACCAATGGTGAACTCGGTCGCTGTCGTGAAAATTTACCCAACTCCAGTCGTTGCTTGAACTGAATATTTTTTGTAATCTTGTTATTAGAAACAGAAAAGCGCTTCAATTGTATACACAGCACCATGGGTGCCTTCTCCAAAGAAAATTGTTTGGTTGCACGAACCTTTTAACCCAAGAAAAGAGATTAAAATTCAATATAAACAAAACAACGTCAACAAAACAAAAAGGTTTTATTTACAAATATTACCTTTTTACGACATGCTTCACAATGATAACTCTCATCGTCCAATTGCTCACGTGCAAAATACCCATCCAACGCTTCGTCGAGAGTCTGCGCCTTCCTAATGTCCAGCAGCAGGTCCTGAAAATGCTGAAACGTGGTGCTCACATTACCGCACGACAAACACCTGACTGCCGAGCGCAAGTAGCCGCCCAAAATCTGATTGAGCGGCGTCGTTTCCTTGGTTCTCGAATCAAACTGGGAATGATTCTTAAAGCGATTTAAATACGACTTTTCCATTGCTTCCACTAAATACCTGAGGAACTCGTGCGCGTCCTCCTGCCGACCCGGTATCAGGTTGCGGCACACCACTCGCAGTTTGTTATAAATCAGGAACGGACGGATCGAGTTTACGTTGCGCTGCTGCGAGTCAAGCAAGGTTTTCCGCATCGCGCAAATAACACAATGTGTACCTGTAAATATTTATAATTTAAAACTTACAAGTTCTTTCTGTTAATTTTTGTTTCTGGGAATATTTTAACAAACCTGAATCTTCACAATCCGAAATGCGTTGTTTATCAGAAATCAACCAATTCACAAGTGCAGGCACATGAAAAAGGGCTTGAAGGGTTGAATTTAAGTAGCATGTGTTGCCCATATTAACCATACCAGCACCAACAGCCCAATCAGAGTTTGTCCAACCTAATTGAACAGCATCATGTGGGAATAATTCATGTTTAGCTGCAGGTAACGATTCTTCATTTCCCATATTGTCTAAGTTTTGTTTACTGAAAATTATTTTATTTTTAGTAAAAAAAACAATTGTTTAGATTATGTTTAAATTGTGACAATCAATAATCACCTTTTATTTAATTTATTATTTGACTCTGTGGTGGCTTTGAGAACAATGTATTTGGACTTAAGGTGATCCAATACATTGCTTTGATAGCTGCCAGCCGGCTCAAACTCGATGTTTGCAAGCAGCGCCTTCTTCGTCGAGTTAACCAACTGGTTGTCTAAGTTTCCGTCGACATTTGTCTTGGTCAACGCTGTCCGAAGGGCGGCGTTCACCGGATCCAGCGTGGACGCAGGCATTTTCACACTCTAGTAGATATCTAATAACAAATTAAATTCAAAACTTAAATTTAACTTTAACTTGTTAGTAGTGTTTTGTTTCACACGCATGCGGTTTACAACAAGTGCCGATTTCGACAGAAAATATTCACGCGTTTATATTTCACAATCAAGCAGGCATGGGATTGAATTAACCGTGTCGACATTTAGTTTAAAATAAAACATTTACGAAAAATATGGCTTAAAGCAATTCATGACGAAATTGATAATAAATAAAATAAAATCTTTGGGTGTTCAGTACACGTGCCGATTATCATCGCTGCGTGTGTTCCGTGTGGGAAGAAGGCAGGTCGAAGTATTAGTATATGATGAGTACGCGCGCGTTTGTTCCAAGACCACTTACCGTATTGCGGCGGCGAAATCGACGAAATTGCTCGTTATCTAGTGGCGGGACGCAGCACATCGGGCATTATCTCTCTCCTGGGGTACACTGGCAACGGCTTAGTTCGATGATGTAGAATATGGGTTAAAACTTGCACAACTTACACGATAGACACGAGAAATTACAAAAACTAGCAACAAACACTGACACACAACGTCCTTCCGACACAGAGGCACGGACACCGCACGAGTCGCACGACGAAACACTGTACGGCATTGCCACACGTGCCCAGCTAGGCACAGCGAACGCGTGTTCACTATGCAAATTCGTGCAGTGGACGAGTTATTTGCGCCGCGTATACAAAACGTGCGTTTCGTGGGGTAAATACTGGCGGGCGGCACTGATCCGGTGTGGTTTTGCGGCGTTTGCGGCCGTTTTGGCCGGCGATCGCGGGGGAAAAGGTTGCGCTGACAACGGTGTACGCAAGCGCTGCGCATGTCCTCTACCGACGACGACCCACACCGATGATATCGACGTGCTTCAGAAAATTGCAAAGAAATATTACAATTTTATTGTGTAATCAACGGATTCTAACACTTTTTTATACTTTAATGGTGATTAATGTCACCATGGTAATTTGTTAAATATGGATTTTATATTACAGCGAACTAAAAACAAAGTTTATTTATGACATCTGACAACTTTGCAAAAATTAAATTATGTAGTCGTACTATAGGCAACTTAATATACACGTTTACCATAAGTTTATTTATATATGTGATATATGTATAACCAGAGAATAACGTTGATAACAACCAGAACTGCTAAAAACAAAAATTGTTTGTCAGTAGCAATAAACCAGTCATCAAATCTTTGCACAGTTTTCATGTTAATATGGTGTGAGTACATTTTAAAAGTTTTATTTCCCAACAATAATTACAAAATAATCAGCTAGCTGACTGAAGTTATTCATATACAAAAGTTATATGCAAATAATTGTTTCATAGAAAACACTTTAATTATGTAAATTGCCAAATTTCCATTGTATTCAAACAACATCTTTTCAAAAGCCCAGATCCGATGAGATTTTACCTCTTGCCTCTCAGTTTAACACCCAAAGCTTTTTCAATCTTTCCCAAAATAATATTGTTGGGTAAACCTCGACCAGCCTCATAATCATTAATGATCTGAGGTTTTTCATTGATCTTGGTAGCCAAATCCTTCTGTGTCATCCCCTTGGATTGGCGGCCCTGCTGAATCAACTTGCCAACATCAAATGAAATACCTTCATGGCGTAATTCTTCAGTTTCTCTGTCCAGTTTAGCAGTGTTCTTGGTGGTGACATGTTGTTTGTTACTGGCGGCACCCCCTAAAATTAATATTGCAATTTTTAAAATTATATTCCTTTATAGCAATATTTGTTATTGATTTTTCTACGCAATTACATTTTTGTTGAGTATCAACAGCAGCTCCGGTACGACGTGCTTGGTTCACGGCCTGTTCGCTCTTCATGGAAGAGCCTTTGACCGGGCGCTTCTTTAACACGGTGACTGAGTCCCAACTTGTAGACATTGTCGAGACTTAAAATTGACTTGACAAAAATATTGTTATACAAACAGTAACGGCAAAATTTTCCGTCTTTACGTGTGATTTCCGCGTGTATAAAGTGTATGAGTCGCAGATGATACTTGCATGCACTTATGATTTACCAGATTTGCGATACGGGGGTTTTGACGTTTGACAATTTAGGAAATGGTTTGTTTTACAAGCAGCGCATGCGCGGTTATACATTTCGACAGAAATTTTTGCAACATTGTGTAGAAAATCAATTGATAACTTGATTTAATTTATGATAATATTTATTATCATTTATTACAACTTTATTTCATTAGTCACTTCACTATCATTCCAGAAGTGTAATGTTTAATAAGTTGCATACCTTGTTTCATCATAAACACATCATAAACATCATAAATCATAACCAGAGATCATAACAAAAACATTTGCAACAATCGGTACGTCTTTACTGTTTTATTTTTAAAGAATTAAGTTAAAAAAGTTATTATTAATTTAATTTAATAATTGTTTACATAAAATTACTTTAGATAGCATTGAAATAAAATACACAATGACTAACATCCTTAACTTTAATTAATTTTCGTATTTTCAAGCAAAGTGAACCCTTAACTTTTTACAAAGTTTTATACATTTAGAGTATATTTAGTTGCAGCTCCTCAGCATGTTAAGGCGTAACAATTTTAGAAATTTCAATTGAAATAATTGAAATTTATGCAAATTAGGCATGAAATTGACTGGATACCCTTACAACTCTCACAATGACATGACATGTTACACATGTTCTATAATCTATACCATTCTATACTTTCAACACCGTGCAGAAGTTTTTTTTAGAATAAATTGCTTTAAATTGAGTGTGAAATTGTTATCTTATAATTTCTTTCAATTCCAGAAAGCCTTTTTACTTATAAAACATTTTCTTATACACAGCTTCCGATAATAAAAGTATTTAACAAATATGTTATAGTATAAAGTGATACGATGAAGAAAGTGTGACACAATTTATCTTCTTCTGGTTATTATTACTCTTTTAACTTAAATTAAGAGCAAAAAAGTGAAATTTGTGCGAGTTACATTGCTAATTATCAGTTACAATGAATGACACAAAAAAAGAAATGTAACAAATAAAACAAATGAAAGTGTAAGCGGAAATAAGCAGCCACTTCGTGAAATTGTGAGAGAAAATACGTATTGTTATAAATAGTTAATGAGAAAAACAATAAAGAATGTTTCCATTTTATCATCGGAACTTCTTTTGTCTTCATTATTTCAAGATAAAAAATAAAAAAATGTGTTTGCAGTAATTACATCGCAAGAGATTACAAATAATTTTAAGTTATAACTGATTATACCCTAGTTTAATTTGGTTATATTTAAATATTATCTAAATATTTGTGTAAAACTAATGAGTATTTAATTTTTTTACTCTAAAACTACATGACATATTATAAATGTTTAGAATTCTCTTTCATTATGTTCCTTTAAATCCGACATTTTGAATGTAATGGCAGGTAGTTGATCTAATATTTAAATATATGGTTAGGTATATATTTTTGTGTAAATTTCTTTTTTTAATCTTGCAATCCACAACTTGTAGTAACTTGTATCATTTGCTTCGCCAAGCATGCATTAACGCATATGAGATAACCATGAAGCGCATCCGATCTTAATAGATTTTATTGTTTAACTCGCATGGTGCACTGGAAGAGTCACACTCTTCACACTTTTCTTATTTTATTTCACGTTTATCAGCCTTACTGAACTCCATACGCGTTGTTGTCTTGTCGCATGCGGCGCGGCGCGTAAGAACCACCCAATTCCCTCACCGCAATCAACGTTAGGACGCTCACGCCACTCAACAACACTCAGCACGCTCATATTCGCTCATTCGATTCGGTGGGCTCGTGCGCTTTAAACAAAGTTGAACAAAGTCTTCAAACCATCCAAATAACATCTCAGCATTTGAACATTTTCAACAACACAAAACCAAAAAACATTTAAAACTTAAACACAAAAAAAATAAAAATTTCAATTGTGCATCATAATAATTCTTTTCTTAACAATAAAAATTGCTTGCGTCCTCTTTAAGTAAAACTCCAACAAACTCAAATAACTTTTAAGTTTCTAACTCACACACACGGTTATTAAGGCCTACATGTTTTGATAAAACTTAAATGTTAAATTGTGTGCGGCGTTCTGTGCTCATTATTGAGTTAAAGTGTTTTTTTATCAATCAACGAGGACAAAACAGTTCGGGCGGTTAGTTGTGACTTGGTCACTTGGGACGCTTTTGTATCTGCAATTATTACAATTATTCCGAGCACGACATCAAACTTATGTGCTCGCACAACGACACTTGCACGACTTAAATAAGCCAAGCGAATGATTAATCAAAGAGTAGCAGCGACTGCGCGGTTTAATTGAAACACTGGAAGACATTTGACGATTTGTGCTTCGACTACAAGCTGAAAACAAACAAACAACATCTAGATTAATTATTATTACTCATTAACATAATATTAAGATCAGCAAGACTTACTTACTCACCAAAATGGAAAAAATTATATTCCCAACAATAATTCTTGGTAAGTCTAAAGTATTATTGTTTATCAGTATTTTTTATAATGTTAGTTAACTTTGATGTCTAAAACAATCTAAGTGATTGATTGTTAGTAATAACCATGTCAACTCATTGAAATGCAAAAAATTGTGTGTTTCGGATCAATCAGGTGGAAACAAAAATAAAAGTTGTTTATTTCTGTTATCCAACGCCTACTAAACGAAAAATTAAAATCATAATTTTTAATAACAAAAATTTGGAATTATTTTGAATCTTTGGAAATATTAATTGCTTAATATTTAATGTAATGTGTGTTGCATAATTCTGTTAATGTTTCATGTCAATGTGTTTATATGGTTTATATCGTTTATATGGTAAATATATGGAATAAATCGTAGACTTTAGACAAAACTTACTTTTACACGCAAACATAACTATAGTTCAGTATATGCGCCAGTCCGGTCCTACCCCATCCGGTGATGATAAACGTTCCCGAGGGTTGATCGCGTTGATTGCAAAAGTAGAGGGTGGACGCCGACGCACCCATCGCGTAACGCGTGATTACCGGTCGCTGTCTGGACACCGCCGCTGTTAATTTAACGTAGTCCCGCCGTCCATGTGGTAATAAAGCACCCTCGAAGTGCGCAATTTATGTTCACGGAAGAGCCTGGCCGTTCCCATGATGTTCTTTAGTCTTATAAGCTTCAAAACAACCCAAAAACAAACACATGCCAGACTATAGATAGTGTACGTCGAAAGATAATCCTGATAATAACCAATAATACACTATGTAATCTACTAATGTGTTCGTTTTTACAACACACACGATCAATTATCGTCTTAAAACTGTTAAAACACAACGAAACTGATTTCTACAATGAATATGAGAAAACAAAACAAGTTATTCAAATGTTTGTTTTAGGTTTAGTATAGGCAACCATCGTGTTTGTGTGTATTTTATACTTAACTTCATTTATCAGCGTTCTAGGGGTTTGTAATACGTTTTAATTAATATAATTTACTCTTAAATTGTATAGCGTACACGCCATGACACGCGTGGCCACATATCGATCGAAATTAATTGCCCTCAATGGCATTTTTCAATCAATTTCAATTAAGTTTGTGCAAGTTTGTGTGACATGTTATTGTAATCTATGCAGCTCAAAACACACAACGTGCATCGTATCATGAACAGTAAAGCAATAACACCCAGAGAGTAACATCAACTTAAATTTAACAAAGAAAAATGTAAATAACTTGCAATATCATTTGTTTTAAACAGGTTTATTCTTCTCATCAACGTCTTCAGTTAAAATCCGCACTTTTTACGTGCCTGGGAAAGCAGGAAATGAAGCTCCTTTGCTTTGCACTTACGACCTCGAGTCTGATACTCTCTACGACGTCAAATGGTACAAAGATGGCGAACAATTCTTCCGCTGCGAACCGAATGGCGTTACAACCGCTTTCGATGTTGAAGGAGTAAAAGTGCAACACATCAAATTCGCACCTCTCGGATCTTGTTCATTAACTCTAATGATGTTGACACAAAAAACCGCTGGTGAATATAAGTGTGAAGTGAATACGGAAGGACCTAAATTTGATACGGCAAGCGAAATGCGAAAAATGTTGATTATCGAACCATCACGAAAGAAAACACAGAACACCAAACCTCCTACCGCAACTATTAGTAAGTATACACATCAAACATTCAACAAAATGACCTGTTATGATTTTCTTCATGTTTTACAACGTTAATTAATTAATTACAGCTAACGATTCTGTGGTGCAGTATCAACAAACACACGAAAATGAAATTTCTTACGACTCAGCCGTAAATTCCAACATAAATTTTGTTTTATTAATATTTAGTTTGTTAGTTATTTACGCACGTTAAACAAAATAAGCTTACAACTTTACGCATATTTAGACATTTAAAGATTAACGACTTTAATACATTAGATTAAGGTGGATGTATATATTAATCTTAAATATTCCTAATCTACAACTTATTTAATGAATACAGTTTTTTTATACAATTATATACATCTTAATGTTCTATAAACAGCTTGCATAAGTTTAACTACTTAACCAGCAATATTCTCGGGTAAAATTTTAATCCATGCTTCTTCTTCCTCGCCATTATCATTAGGAATTCGAACAGCAAGAAGTTGAACAGGGCCTTCTTTAGTTTGAATTATTTGCGTTTGTGCACCAGCGATAGCTTCTGGCGTTAAAATACCTTCGAAATCTTCAGTTGTGGTAAGTAAAGTTTCTTCTTCTTCAACTTCATCATCGTCTGCCTGTCCATCGTCTTCGCCTTTTAACCGGAAACGCTGTACGTAGATTTAAAGGTTAAATTAATATTTGAAAGTTAAAATAAAATTACAAAATAAAATAATACAAACCTGTCCATCAATAATAATCGTTTCATCATCATCTTCTTCCAAAATCAATTGACTTTCTGTCTCTTTACTACTTGTGCCTTCTTCTTCTTCATCAACTAACATATCAGTAGCAATGAACAACTTTTCCGTTTCAGTAACACCTTGCATATCTTCAAGATCGCTTTGCATTTTGGAAACTTTTCTCTGCTCAATTTGTAATTGTCCATTAACCAAACTGTAATATTCTTCTTCGTCAGGTAATCGAGGTTGGTTAACCACAATTGTATCATTTAAATGATTCTCATTCTGCATGTGCTGATAAAGCAAAGGTTTTCTCATAAATCCCGCGCCGCATTCTAAACATTCGTACGGTTTTTTGTCAGAATGCACAAAACGATGTGCATTGCGATTATCACGACTGTTAAATGATTTATCACAAACTTCACAATGGAATGGTTTTTCTCCAGTGTGAATACGTCGATGTTTCTTAAAATGTTCCGGATACACGAATGTAGCGTCACAAACACTGCATTTAAACGGCCGTTCACCAGTATGCGCCGCCTTGATGTGATAATCCAATAGGCGGCGACGCTTGAAAGCCCGCCCACAGTCACTACACTTGTACCGCTTATCGCCGTAATGCGTAGCGCGTTTGTGTGATTGCAAATTCGAACGTTGACTAAAAGTTCCGCCACAAAACTCGCATTGATATGGTCGTTCTCCGGTATGTGTACGTTCATGATCACGAATTTCCGCTTTCCTCGCAAAGGATTTACCACACAACCCACAAACAAATGGTTTGTAACTCGTGTGTACGATTGAGTGAACTTCGAGGTTATGTGCGGTGCCAAACTTTTTATCTGATCAAGAAAAACAATCAGTTCCACTAAATATTTTATGTATTAAAGTTATATTACTTACCACATAAATGACACGGAAAATCTTTAATCCCGACGTGAGTTTTTATATGTTGAATCAAATTATGTTGGCTCATGAATGATTTAAAGCATCGAGGGCAAGTGAATGGTCTTTCTCTAGTTTGGTGAGTTCTTAAATGTGCTCTGAAGGTATACTTTGATGCAAAATCTTTAGCACACATGCCACAGGTATATGGTCTAGAGCCAGTATGTGTATTCATGTGTTCTTCAAGTAAATTTTTAGATGAATACTTTTTACCACAACGATCACACGCCCAACTTTTATTCTGCGGTTGGTGCATTCGTTTATGGATGCGAAACAATCGTAAATTGCTAAATATACGATTACACACTTCGCATTGAAAATCCCCTTCTTCATTCGCGACGTGATCATCCATGTGTGATGATAATTCCGTGCGTTTACGGAAATAATCACCACAAAAGTCACAAATGTATAATCGCTGATCATGAGCTTCTTTAATGTGCGCCATTATAGGTTTTGCTTCACCACAAACTGTATTATCGCCTTCGCACAACATACAGGTATATAAATTATCATGCCTTGTAACCATCTAAAAATAATTGCTGTTACAACTTTAGTTAATTTTTCATTACATTAATTTACTTACACTCTCAGCACCAAGTTCATCTTTTAATTCTTGCTGCATTTTAAATTTATCTTCCTTTTCTTGTCCTGCTTTTAAAATATTGATTGTTCTTCTCAAAATCTTTGATTTATCATCATCAAGTGCTTCAATTTTAATAAATTGTTCATTCAATGGTGAATTATCTTCATCTTGACTTTCATCCAATTTATGTTCTTCAGTATTTTGTATATTTACTAAAGTAATTTCATCTGCAGGGCCATGAATTTTAACTAATTCTTCTTCAATTTCTTCAATTGTTTTTAATTTTTTGTCAACATGTTGAACTGGAATTATTTCTGTCACTGGTTCCTATGAATGAAAACCATAAATGTTTGTTTACTTAAATGTTTTATAACTTTGTAAAAAAAAACTTACAGGAATTAATTGATCAACATTGTTATCTTCTTCATCTTCATCTGATGAAGGAATATCCAGTATTTTTTTAGGTCCACACCCTATATAATCATCACTAAGGCTTACAGTGACAATTGATTCATCACAAGTATTGTGTACAGGTTTGAACCGATTCTTTAGTTGCATTTTATGTGCATTTAACTTAGTTTCCATGTCATGTACTTGCTTAAATGAAGTAAAACAAGTATGACACAGTGTATCACACTGTAAAACTGTTCCATTGCTATGTTGTTCAAGAATTTGTGATATTATTGAATCAATTAAGTCTTTGTTGGTTGATTTAACCTTAAAACAAGTTTCCAATCAAACAATAAATCAATTTTGTGTGGTTTTACTTACATTTTCATCAGTTAGTGATATAAATTGATCATCAGTTATTATTTCATCACATATCAAGCACTGCAATTGTGATTCAGCTTCAAACTCCATTATACTTAAAAAAATAATATTAATTACCACAAAATTGTATTGTAAAAAACTTAGTTAATTTCTTTAAATATTTAATTCTTTATAATAAAAAATAATTTTGAACATAAAAAAAAACAAATTTTAAAAATTCCAAGACGAGTGACGATAAATATGAATAAAAGATAGCAGAAATAAATCAACTCCATCCGTGGTGTACGCATAAACGTGTTTGCAGCATTTGTCGGCCTAAAATAGCGTCCATTGTGATGTAGTATTAAAATTCCTTGCCACAATTTGGGTGGATATACTTTGATATACTTTCAAAACATACTAATTTTGCGCTATTACTATCTGGTTCTTACCTTAGTTAGTTTTTGAATCTTATGGTGAATTTAGGGACACTCGATTATGTTGGTAAAAAAACAGGGCTGACATACAACAAATGCTGCCAAGCTAGCAAAATGACGCGACGCAGCACTTTATGCCACCAGCATCAAGCCAGCACACTAGGATTGTGTCAGATTGTGTGCATTGCGCATGACACCGACGCGCGCGCAGCTATACGGTCTGTGTATTGCTGCAATACCAGTTGCCGTATGCATACGGAGCAATACGGCGAAAGTCGAACATGGACGCGGCATTGCGCAGAACGTTCATTGAAATTAATTGGAATGGTTGATTTTCAATTATATGTTTTTTGTAATATGTTACTATTTAAGACATTTAAGAGGATTGGCTGTGGAGTCGGCAATCCAAATAACGTGCCAAAACTGGTTACCAGGATTTCTCTAAACAAAAGGCATTAAATTAGAATTTAAAAAGGTCATTTTGTATGGTTTGTAAATATCTACAGACGTACGTAGCCCTTTTTCGAATAAGGTCTAATCAAGCAAAATCATTTTTGGCCCAAATTTATTTTTTTAAATATTATTCCAAAAACACTTTAGAAAAACAAAAGTGACAAGCTGTAGATCCGAATATATTCGAACATGCAAATCGTATCGCCAAAAGAGGGGAAGCCGTAAGTGCGTAAGGGATTGCAATCCATTGCAATCGGCGACAAAATATGCGGGGTCACGTGACGCACGTGTCAGTCAATCCTCTTAATTCATAGGCAACCAACTAAACACTATGTATTCAATATACAGCGGCGTCTCGGGTGTCTCTATATACCAGAGATTATACCGCTAGAGCAGCGGTTTCCAAACTTTTTGTTATTGCGCCTTCCTAAAAACATTGAATTATTTGGCGCCTCCATTAAAACTATTGGATTATTTCGCCTCCCCTGAAGATTTCAAAAAATAAAACTTTACCAGAACTTTGGAATATTGTTCTCTGTGAATAATTCTCGCGGCTCCCTTCAGACTAGTCCGCGCCTCCCAGTTTGGAAAACGCTGCTCTAGAGGTATAATCTCGGCCATATCTTTGAATGCCAAAACGAAATACTTCTCATGGATGTTTTGTCGGTTAAATTGAATCATACGACAGAATAAACAATTTAAATATAAAAGAAAAATTATATCGCAATAATTGAATAAAATGGAGCCGAATTTTGGAGGATGTTTATGGATTAAATTAAATCATAAAAATCAAAATAAAAACCCAAAATCATCCAACTTTGAAGGCGTTATTAAAATCTTTACATAAAGTTTACATATCTTCTGAATTCCACCTATATGCTTCCTCCCGTTCAGCATTACGTTTGTTAATAGCATCAAACCATTTCTTTTCATATCCATTCGACCGATCCACCCCATCCCATCTATGTCCGGGTCGAATTCCATAACGATTAGGCATGAATTCACCCATGTATTCCGGTTTCACTATGAAAACAAATATTTTAATATAAAATTATCCCTTTACCGAATTTTAAAATTAACTTACATTTGACCCCAGATTTAACAGCATCTTCCCGTTTCTTTTGTTTTATAAACGCCAACATTGGATCGTCAGCCCTTAACTGTTCTTTCAAATGCCTCTCCAGGTCCACATCATCCGCATAACGCGCCAATGGTTTGCTCATTTCATACGCTGTCTCTTGTAATTTTTGATTATAATCCTCAGTTTGCTTAACACCTTTTCCCCATTTGTCATACTTTTTCTGCAACTCGTTAGTTTTTTCTTTATGTGCGGACTTTTCCAAAGCTTCTGCTTCAAGATCTCTAAGCCTTCCGGTTTTCCTATCACGCATTACTGTTGTTGCATTAACCCCTGAAACTTCTTCAGCCATTTCTTCAAAGAGTTTAGCTTCGCGTTTACGGAAGTTTTCTGTTTCTTTCACTAAATCTTTTGCATTTTGTAAACCAGCTGTTTTCCCATCTAAAGTTTTAGTGGCTTTAGATGATTTCGTTGAAGTTGACGCTTCAGGAGATGGTGATTTTGATGCCCAACGACTTTTTCTGGTTGAACTTCTATTCGATGAGTTAACACGTCTTTCTATTTGTCGTGGACTTGAATCTTCAATCGTTTTTCTTGGTGGGCTAGAGTAAGTTTTTTGACGTCTAGGTGGGCTAGAATCTGATTTTTGATGTCTTGAATCATTATTACGTCTTCGTGGTGGTGAACTGTCACGTTTTGATCTTCTTGTTGGGCTGTAATTAACGTTTTGTGATGATTTATCAACATGTTTTTGTCTCCTAGGTGGACTTTCATCTTCTTGTTTAACTTTTGTTGAAGGTGAATTATATCTCAATCTCCTTGGCGGGCTATAATCATCATGTTTGGACCTCCTTGGAGAGTTTCTTTTATGTTTTCTTGGTGGACTTTCATCAGAATCATATCTTTTATTTTTTCTTAGAGGTGATTCATCTGCATCATGATGATTTTTCCTTCTTGGTGGACTTTCATCATCGGATCTTTCATTATTTCTTCTTGATGGGCTGTGGTCATTCCTTCTATTTCTTTCTGGACTTTCAGGTTCTACTTTAATTTTAGGTTTAATATCAATTGAAGTCCAATTACTTGAATCTTTAAATGAATTCATTCGTAATTCCACAGGTCTATCATCAATTACTGACACAACTTGTGGTGCATCTTCATCTCCATTTTCTATGTCTTGTATAGTTTGGACTTGTTCATGAACATCAATATTGTCATCAATTATTTTTACCCTAATAAACAATTAACAAATTACAAAACTATTTTCAATAAAAGAATAATAATTTACACACCTGTTTTGTAAACCTTTCAAATCTTTTTTTTTCTTTTTCTTTTTGTCTTTACCTTTTGAAAGATAACGTTTCAGATATTCTTTTTGGTTTACGGTAGACATATTGTTGATTAATATTAAAATATACACAAGTTTTGTTAGAAATAATTATTTGTTTCTTCCAAAACTGTTTGCGAAGATGTAAACAAGATCGAACTATGGATACAAGAGGTTAGAACACGAAAGTTTCCTAGGTTAGTTGTATTTTTTATTAAAAGTAAAGCTTGTTTCAGAATATGTGTAAAACTAAACTCTAATAAAACTTTTTATATTTTAGTAAAACGTAATACAATTACAGTACAGTACAGGTGCACTATAAAAAACATATTTAAAAGAATAAACCAAACATTTAGTATACAAATTTTCTTCAAATTATTAAATTTTTAAAATTTTACTTTTAACTGTGTATTGACTAAGCTTTAGAAACAAATCAGCATTGACCTGCATTAACCAGTGCTGCTTTAACTTGTTTTGTCTTGCAGTGTCTGCCTGGACAAATTTTCGTAATTCCTTTCTTAAAATGTAAAAATCAAACAAATTAAATAAGTTTTAAACATAGTCATAGTCATATAAACCTAATTAGCTTGTGAAGTAATTAATAAACAAATAATCATGAGTTCTACAATGATTTCGGAAACAATTTCACACAATGTTAGTCGATACAAAACACCAGGAACAAAAAATAGTCAAACTCATCGTAGACACGAATTACTTGAAGCAATTAAACAGTAAGTATTATTAATTTAAAAAACAGAACAAAAAACAATAATTTATTATAATAGAAGACGACATGAATCAATGGATGAAAAACGTCACATTACTGAAGTTTTTGAAAACATTGATCAAATTGATGAAGAAATCACCCAAAATGAGGAACCAATGGATACTTTACTCACATCTCCAAACAAAAGAAAACAAAAGAAGTTGTATGCTAATAAATTAATGTTGTCAGAGTGGTTACTAGAGGAACCAATTGATTTTGAAGAGAAATGGTTGATGAAAATATGTGTAAAAGGAGTTAGGAATTTAGTAGTTGCCAACAAGGTAAATAATATTGATTAGTATAAAACAATCAATAGAAGAAAGAAGTACTAAATAAGTTTCTATTTTAGGGTAAAACAAAATGTTACACCAAGTCAGGTCATTTTATATGCCAATTTCAATCACAATTACCAGGTGGGAGCACAACAACACCAATGAGGTTCACAATTCTTGATTGTGTGTACAAACAAGAAGAAAATACATTTTATGTGTTAGATGTTCTTGTTTGGAATTCATTTTCAGTCATAAATTCTCAAGTAAGTGAAGATGTTGCTCATTTTCTCTAAGTAAATTATAAATGTTTGGTTTTAGACTGAGTTTCGTTTCTTTTTCATTCAATCCAAACTTCAAGAATCTAATGAGCTTCAGTACATTTCTAAAGGTAATCAACATAAATTTGAGTATGCAGCTCACAAACCTGCTGATTTATGTACAATCGCCGAAAGTTTGACACACTACACCCCAAATATTGATGGTGTGTTGTTTTATCATAGGGAGGTTATTTATTTATCACAAGTCACCCCACTTGTGGGTTGGTTAAAAGTCTATATGGTACCTGAAGTGTTAGCCATAACAATTCATAGAGATTTTTTGTTAGAAAAACCAGATAATTATAAAAACTTTTTGGATTACGTCCAGAACTTTGGTAAAATCGAGAAAAAACGTAAAAATCAGAGACGTAACCTCAAACGTGATGTTGAAATGTTAGAAATTGATAGTGAAGTGAGTGAACCTGTCAATGACGAGGCTGTGATGGATATTTAAATTTTTAAATGTGCTAGGTTTGTTAATGTTATGGTATTTATAATTAAATTAAATTTAAAAAAACATGGTATTGAATCTATTGAATGTTTATTTTTAAATTTTAACCAGAAACATTGTTTGCACATAATATAGAATGTATAGTGATTAAAAAAATATGTAAATTGTACATACTCTTTGCATACATTGTTACATTTTATGTTCGATTGACTCTTACAGTTTGTTTCTATCTCAGACTCTATAATAAGGCTAGTACTACTTTACTTGTATTTTGATCCGAATGTTTTTAATATCAAATTTATCTGGTTTGACATATTGGTTCCAAGTTTAACTCGTTCAAAGCACTATCTCTTAAAGTAAAGTAAAAAAAATTAACTTTAACGCTCGTTGCTCCAAAAACAACTTACAATAAGTTACAACTTTATTACATAGCATGTTTTACTTAAACGTTAAAAAAACTAAAACTTAATTTCTCTTCTGTTTCGTGCCTAAATAAATAAATTCAAGAATTCGTAAACCTAACGTAAATTAAATGTTAAAAAATGTAATTGGAAGGGAATTATAGGAATTACGGGGGTTTACAGGAATATCTACGTGTTTGTTTCGATACATAGGTGAAAAGGAATGATTTACATGTGGCGCGTGTTGCCGAAATTGATACCCGATTGATTGGCACCCTTGTTGCTACCCATTTGGAGACCGATGATGGTTTGGCCAGCTTTGAGTTTGTCTTCAGAGAAGTGTCGCTCATTCTTTTCGGCTTCCTTTGGTCCAATTCCATGTAGACCATAATTATGCGCCTGAAAAAATATGAATAATAAAGTTTATTAACATATTTATATTTGTAGGTTAGTTTTAATGTTAGGTTATAATAATTTTGGGTTTAATTTGATTGGTTTGTATATTTAGGTAGATATAACTTAATTTATGTTTGTGTGTTTGTACCTATGTATAAACTATGATTTATGACTTTTATTATTAGGTATTCGCGTTGATGTAATTATATTGCCATCAGATTGTAACAACTAATGGCGTTTTTTGAAGTGTGTGTTAGTATTGCGAGCGAATAATAGACCAAAAATGGGGCAATGAAAAGAAAATCGACTTTTCGCCACTGGATGGACTGTATATTCACTTTTATGTGATTAAAGTTCTGAGTAAAAGCAAACACGCACCATTTGCGGTTTTAGTCGGGTCGAACACCCTCAGAATGTAACATGTTGGAACGAATTTAAGTGTTACCCCAACAAGTGCCTCACAAGTGATATACGATTTATAACACAAACCGGTAAGTTAATCTAGTCGTTTTTTTTACGATTAAGTGAAAATTTCTAATTACCTTACGACCCAGTGATTGTAAACAAATCACAACAGAATTTAAATTCTGACGCTCCCACAAATCGACCGTTTGGAATGTTTCTTGGGCCGGTACACCGAAAGCGCGTGCGGCTTCCAAGAAGGCGTTGATGTTTTCCATGCATTTGAACGCCATCTGCGATTGGTTGATTTTTTTTACACTGCCTCCCTTTATCGTGTTAGCCAACCTGCACAAAGAAACAATTTTCAAAGTTTGTAAAAGTAAAAATTTTGTAAATTTAACGATTAAGTTAAGTTAAGTTATGTAAGTACATGCCTGCAAAGCAGTGTGCCGTCCTTGAGGACTTCATAGAAGTTGTCCATGTCGCCGGCGGTGCTGATGTCATCGCCAGTGATCGACCTGATCCATTCGAGTGACTCTTGCGCCAATTCTTCGCTATATTTGGCATTCACCTAAAACAAACATTTATTTATTACCTTTACAATCAAATTAGAATCGCAAACGTTTAACATGCACCAACATGCACGCAGTAAATACAAAAAGTTAATGGTTAAGTTTATCATGTTGCATACATGTATGTATGGTTGCATATCTTAATTTTTAATGTATGTAAAGTGATGTAGAGTAATTTAGCGCAACTATTTGGTGACTAATTGAATCATTTTGCAGCGTTTTTTAAAGCGTGACGAGATCGTTTTACCGCTTGTTTTAACATTATTACAACGTTTGCCACAATAGTAATCATTGTGGTCAATGTTCCATCATGAAAATTAATTGGACGTAAGAAACTAAAATACTGGGTGTGTTATTAACTCATTAACCAGTGTACTCGTACTTATAACCTCAAAATAACAAAGTAATAAAATATTGGTGTATTATGCCAATATTAAAGTAAATGTTGTCTAGGATGGTCTGACAAATGCATTGGGTACGAAAAATCTTGAAGCGTGCATAACATAGACCATTTGCATATCTGGAGGCAAAGCAAGCGCGAAATTAGCATGAAAATTCCATGTAGGTACAACAATCACGTAGAAGAACGCGTGTTGTGTACATGTTTTACAAGATTAATCACGAATCTCCAAAAACAAAGCAACAAATTAAAGATTTTGGGTAATGTGGATTTTTATGGGAAATTATAAGAGAAGTTTACTTAATTAGTGTAATTATCATGTGTGAAAATAAAGTTAAACAGTTTGTTTCTGAGTTTGCGGTTGGTACTTGTTTGTACAATTAAATCATTCGTTTTCTTGAGAACTGCACGTGATTTGCTTTGTGACGTGTTACAGTATAAATATTTAAATATTGAGGTTAAATTTCTAAATTATAAAAGACTTAATTTATAAAATACCCTATTACTTATTTTTGAACAATATACTATATGATTGAAATTACTTTTAAAATTATAGAGATATAACTTAAAAATGGTGCATAAAAGTGTCATTGACAAAAATGTCAACATTTTGTTACATGTTTGACAATTACCAAATTTCAAATTAATATAATAACTTATGTTACATTTCAATCCCAAAATTGACAATAATAACTATCAAAATGGCAGAGTTATAATCTAAAAGTGGCGTACCAATCCTATTAACACGTTTTGCTTCACTTTAACCTCAACTAAATAAATTCATGGAAATATTTTGATAATTATTAAATACTAAATTAATAAATTAAGTTATGTTTAATTTCTATTCCAAATTTCAAATCGACAACCTTCTAAAAATGATTAAGTATCACTTTAGTAAAGCAACTTTTGATCTATTTTTATACCAAATTTGACAATTATAGCATAATATATAACCTAAAATAAGTGATTTTTCATTTTCCAAAGTTTTCCAGAACAGATTATTACTTCACTGAAGTCAAATCTTAAGTATATCGATTACTACTTATTACTAGTTATCCATAAACATTTTTTCCATGTCAATGTAACCAGTTTGAACTAAATGCATACGACATTGCGCGATATCACGGCGTTTCAATAGCATTTCAATCACAAATGCCTTGCGTTGTCAATGCATTACGATTATTACGATTGCGCGCATGTTTAGTGCGCTCAACGGCCACTGCTGATTGCTTACTTTTGTGACGTTCAACTTAGACTGTTATAGTGCTTATAAAGCACATAAAGCTATGTTATGTGCTCTTGAAGCACTTTTAAGGCTCGGTACGTTTGAGCGCACGACGGTGTCGCGATAACCATAAATGGTCTCTAACCGACTTTAAGTAATCAACTACCAAGCGACACATAAAACACTTACAAACTTACAACGAATAACATAGCATAAAACGAAAAAGAAAACGAAACGAAAAATTTAATAAAATAACTTTTAGTTTTTAACATTAAAAAAAATACATTTTCGAGAATTATGTTAACACACTGTATATTTAAGTAGTTGTGGTAATGAAGTAATGTGAAACGCACACGAGCAGATGAATTACGTCATTTTCGACATGCTGTGACTCATACACGAATTTAATATTAAAAAACCTAACGCTAACGAGATTTAAGTTTTCAACCAAGTATGGAATGTTTTCTTATCACAACCAAACTAAATAATCAAATGTTGAAAATTACTTTTAAGGTTATGTGCGATATATACTCCGATTTATTGCATTGTTTGTCACAGACGATATATTAAAGAATGCAAACCTATAAGATGATAGCAAACAATTCAATCAATTGTTTATGATGTATTTGATTGTGTTTGGTTATTTTATGAGCAATTGAAAACGGTTACAGACCGCGTGGGTGCTGGTAAAACTTGCGTAAAGTTTTACATTTTATAACTATCCGACTATAACAGAAACGATAATCGGTTATCGCAATCGTATTTACTGTTTGACTAATTAACCATGCTAATCAAGCACGAGGCGTTGGAGGTTGTGGTTATAACAAATTTCGTTATTTCCGTTAGAACACGCACACTACACAATCACAAGTTATTGAACATTAAAACCGAACTAATGAAAACAAACAAAATCAAACGGAATAACAAGCAGACACAAAACAAAAGAATAGGATGTTATACGGTTAACAAATCAAGTTGTCGAATGGTGCTGTTTGTTTCTTCGAACTTGTCATTTGTTTTAGATAAATAAACAACCAAAAATCAAGTAGGTTTGGAGTTATTTAAATTGAAATTCAGTTATTTTTAGAGATGATGTTCACATTTATGAATGTTTGATTTCATAATTATGAGAGATCATGTGATTAGTGTTGCGTGTAGAACAAACAAGTAAGGAGTTTATAACCGAACATTTATTTGTGTTTATTTGTCGTATTCACGAATAAAAACATGACCAAAGGGCAAGTATTGAGACACTTAATTGATTCATTAGTAACATAAAACTTTAAACTCCAAAACATCAAAGGAAACCGCCATATTATAAATTCAATATAATATTCAATATAAATTGTGATATTCGTTAAGTAATCAACGGAAATTTTATGTTTTTATTGTTTATTTATTGTTATCAGTCTCGACAGTTGCTTAATATTAATTAACAATTAAGTAATTACAATAATCACTAGTGTTAGGTTAGGTTAGATTAAAATACATAACATAACTACGTTAAACACATAAAATTCAAAAACATTCCGCTATTAGTCATGAGTCATTTGTTTTTATCATAGACGTCTTGATTGTAAATTGTTCTAAACTTTAAAATTTGCCGGCAAACAAACAAACTAAACACAAAGTTTTAACTTAAAGATGAAATAATAATAATAATAATAATATTTAAAAGTAAATAGAGAAATTCAAACATAGTTAATAATTATTAATTATAATTTATAAATTATTCATTATAACAACAAACGTTATTAATATTTCATGTAAGTTGTTTTAACTAACACACCGCGCCTAAACGTATTTATTAAAATATACTAATTTAAAATTAAATAAATTAAAATCTAGTCACACAAAATGCGCCGAATCAAACAATCATTTGTTTTCTTCATAGACGTCTTGATTCCAAATTTTGAAATTTGGCAGTAAACAAACAAACAAAACACTAATGACGGCTAATGTGATTTATTTTCACAAACTTTTAACATAAAGATGATATAAAACTTTTAAAATTATAAGAGAATTATTAAAGCAAAACGAATAATTTTAATTTATTCATTATGAAAATAATCATTTATTCATAATTCATGTAAACTAATATATTAAAATATTGTTGTGCAAATTTGCATTGTTATTTAAAATTTATATTTTTTAGCAGTACAGACAAAATATATTGAAAACTAAGCTGTGTTTTGTGTTACACTTTTAAACTGTCTGTATTGACATATTTTGACACACAAACAACAAAACCGTGCACAAACATAATATAAAGTGCTGACGTCATTCGAGTTGCTACGATAAAGCAGGACATGCAAGCGAAACTGGAATATCAGGAATAGCAGGAAAAACAGGAGCGCATTGCATAGTGAACTTGATCCCGTTTTCTCGTATCGATTTTAGTGACGCCATGTAGTCGCCCTGTTTTGCCCTTCCCTGACCTATATTCGTGTCCTTTCATCATCTGCGTATATTGTTAATTATAATTCATAATCTTCCATATGGTAAAAGTTATTTAAATTTTATTATTATCTAGAATGTTATTAACCAAAACATGATTTGTTTTTAGGCCTATACGTTTTTCTACATTTTCTGTGTAAGTAATAAACGACAGGAAATATAAACTTGAAGAATGTAATTAAAAGAATGCAAGAAAAGTGAGCTAGTAAGAATCTGTTTTTATGATTATGTTTGACCTTGAATTTGATTAAAACGTTGGTTCTGCTCTTTTACTTTTCACTATCATATCAGTTTGCTTGTTTGCATTTGATGCGAAAATTGCAGATTGCAATAGTTATTAGTACAATAAGGGAGTACAGACTGTGTGTATTGTGGATACATGAGAAAATGCAAATACGTGGGAATTTTTTTGTGTGCGACAACAAACGTTTCACCGGAAATACGAACGAAACAGAAATATGGCGTGCGAATTGAGCGAATAATTATTTGACTCTGAGTTTGCCTTTAAGATTCTCGTTTCCTGTTTATGAAGAATTTTTGGTTGTAACCGCAAGTTTAGTAAAAACCTGCAAGTGGTTTAACCACAATTTCCTCAACCCTAACTCGACCTACATTCGTACCATCGTAAAACTAAAAAAATCAACAAGTTTTCGATGGTAGCTAGTTTATATAATCATATAGTGTAAGTGGAATATTTCCAAACACGTTGAATTTGAATATTTAAATTTTATTCCTAAGTTTTGGTTTAAATCAGAATATTTTGATTTTGAGATGTATTGTGAAAATATGTGATTGATAGTTGATGATAAACTTACTTTTCTTTGAGCCTCTGCTGCAAATCCACTCTTGGTCGCACGGTTGGTTGCCATTGCTTATGTGTGAATGTGTGTTGGTGTATAAATTAAATTAAGGAATGTGTGAGGAGGGCACTCGTGCACTGTGTTGAGCGCGAACTCGCGATGCGACCAACTCCGGTTGTAGCGCGACGAGGGACTGAAAAAGAGAGTCCGGTGTGTGGTTTCGTGCCCGCGCACTAACGCGCCGCCGAACCGGCTCCGGCTGAGGTTCTGCGGCCGCCGCGAAGGTGGGATCCGCATCACAAACACATTCTCGAATAATATTCATTTATATATTATAGACCTATTATTGGAAGTATTTAACCGCACATACAGATAGCAACAAGTGCATTAGTTTTACTTTTTACTGATTTATGAGTGTACGTTGTGTACGATTTGTAAGTGTTATTGATAGGAGTTGAAATATGGTGGTGTATAGAGGAAGTATGAAGCATGAAGTATGATTTGATTTGCTTGATGAATAAATAATTATTTATCATAGTGGTTTGGAATGTTTTGACTAATAATTATAAGTGAAATCATCGTTTAGATTAATTTTTATAGTATTTGATTGAACTTGAGTTGGTGTTTTTTTATTATTTTGAAATTTGAAAATTTAACATATTTTTAAATCAATTTTTATTGGTGCAACTTTTGCCATTGCTGATGCTATGTTTATTTACTTTCCAAAGCGATTATTTATCTTTCGTCAACAAAATGATAACACCAGGTATGGGACTTCTTTTGGCATTCATGCATTCATGTATTTTATGTATCAATATATTCTTCACTTCCTATGTACATCTCATGGAGCAATAGAATTAAAATTCTAATTTACGATATCAATATAATAATATATATATAATAGTCCGCACGACTAATTTGGTTCAGAAGACTTTTCGTACACTTCTCAGGTATTTCTTACAATGGAATGTCTGCGCTTCAAGTTAAAATTTCAATTGCTGATATCAAACACCCCTTCTATTTGCTTTACAAAATAAAACGCCGTTCTACCTTAAATCTATTGCTAACTTTACATAGAATATATTTTTTGACTTACTGTTTTGCATAAGTCAAAAGAAAGGTTGTTTATTTTTTTTGGAAAAAAATTTGAGTAGACAAACATTAAAATAATTTTTATCGGCCAAACGACAAGTTTAACACACTTATTAAAAAAACTTTATCGGATGTTTTGTGCCAAAACATGTTTTAAGGTTTAATATTAGAATTGATAAAGTAGTTCTTCGATAAACACGTCTCTCCATTGTTATGTATTTGATTTTTTAAATATTTAAGTTATTAACGAAAACAATAAATTGTTGTTATATAAAATTAATAAACGCTAAATGTAAACAAAACAAAATTATTCCATTAAGTGCGTGCACGTGTATTTAATGTATGTGGCATAGAATCGATTGCTAAATGGCAATAATTAACGATTGCAAAACTACCTAAACAAATTAGATAATATTAAACAATGCTACCATGTTAATATCACTAATAATAATTTTTTATTAATGTAATATTCTATTCATTATTAAATAATTAATTATTACGTATTGTTTAAATATTAAAAATTCAGTGCGTGTGTTGATAAAATAATTTTCTGTCGGGTCGGCAACCCAAATAACAGTACAAAAACTGTTTTTTCTAAGAAAAAGACATTAAATTAAACTCTAAATAGGCCATTGCATTGTTTGTATATATTAACAGATGTACAGAACCCGTTTTTGAATAAGGTTTAATCAAGAGAAGTCATTATTTGGCAAATATTTATTTTTTTAAAATTTGATATTATTAAATTTAGAAATAAAGTATGCAACCAACATTACATTTATACTGATATCATAAATAAAATCATTTTTAGTTTTTCTTTACGTATATATTTCGACGTGTTCTACTTGAAATTAAATTGTTTAATAAACAAATTTGATTTAGTTAAAATATTAATACAACGAGTGTCACATTTCGTTGTTGTAAATAACAAATAGCATTACGTTGTGGACTCTGACGTTTGCTTTTCTAGATTGTTTTTTGTTTAAACATCAAATAAATGATTCACGAGCTTACACTTAATCGAAAAATATATAGATACATAATACTTGACAATTTAAAAAAAAATACTTGATCGTTGTTTAACTTTGCACACTTTATTGGTATAGGAGGGATATTGGTATGGTAATTAGATCTGACGATGTGAGACATATTGGGTAATTCAAATGAATCATAATAAAACAAACTCAGGAGGTATATTCGATTTGATCATTTTTACAGTTTTTTTTAGTTTTGTCGTTTTGAATGTATTTATATCGATTATTTAGAATGATTAATAAATATAATACAACTAAAAGTTGAAAGCCGTGATGTGACTTATTTGGAAACGAAAATGAAACAATACCATAAATTTAAAAGGATCATAATCAGAATTTAATATTATTTTGGTTTGGTTTGACGAATTTATTAAATTTATTAACATATAAATGTTTATTAAGTTGTATTAAGGGGTTAAACCACTCTATAGTTTTCAAACAATTAATTTTTTTGGTTTAACAGAGAGTCATAAAAATATCAAGCTGTTTGGTTAATCCAGAAAAGAATCTCATAACTGCATTTTTACGATTGGTAACATTTTTCAGCCGAATGATTTAAAATTTGGAATATATATTTGGATATACATTGTTTTAAAGTTAAAAGTGTAAAATTTGCGTAAAAAATTGTCAGATAATTATTAATAAATGTGCAAAATAACAACAAAATCATATGTATTTCTAAAGACAGTGAATTTTCGAAGATATATTCTAAATATCGAGTCATTTGGTCCAACCCTGTCCAACCAACTTAAAAATGAAGAGTTGTGAAAAAAGCGTTTAAACTTTTGAGTAGCGCTTTAATCATATAGCTGGCGCTGTAGTAAAATCAACAATTGAACATTTTAAAATCCATTTTATATGACTTTAAAGTTGAAAAAAAACATTTGAATTTTTACAAATTTTAGAGTGGCCCCTTAAGTGAAGTTAATTTGAGTGACTAATCTATTGAATATTAGTAATAATCAGTTAGACTTTCAAGTTTTATTTCTACTTTTAAACTAATAGGCTTTTAGATTTTCGTTTACCATCAAAGGCTATCTGATTTAATCAGATATATTATCGGTAAACTGTGAATAATGTTAATTAATCAAATTAATATTAATTTTTAATAAAATTAAAATATAGAAATATAATACAAGTGACTAAACACTTAATTATTCTTTTAAAGTTACAAAGGTATTAGTGTTTTGTTTTTTTCTTCAGTTTTTTGTTTCAATTTACTAGATTTTCGGCGTGAAGTTAGTATGAATAAATAAATTAAATAAAATTTTCTATAAGAAACATTAAGAAAATTTAGAAAAATGTTAATAACTTTGTTTAAACTAACAAAGATCAACCTAAATTTGACGTAATTAGATAGGAAATTTTATTGTTCATAAAATAGCCATATTTATATTCGGAAATTGGATGGTAAAGTTAAAGATATTTATTAAATTAATAATAATTTAAAATTAGACATTTAATTAACTTATTTGTGAGGCTGAATGATCGTAATAACTAAATAAAATTATTATAATAGGAAAGATAACAAGTAATGGGAAGAGCTCATAACATTAATAATTTTGTTTAAACATGTAGGTTATATATGAATTTTGCATCGTTATATAGAGAATTTCATTGTTGATAAGATGGCATATTTTTTATTTGGAAATTGGATGGCAAAGTTAAAGACATTTGACTTTATATCTACCGAAAATAATTTAATGCGAGTTAATATAAAACATCAAAAGCAATTTAGGGTTTTTTATATAAGGATTTACTTCTGAAAAAATAAACAACTTTGTTTTGTGTCTGATATTCAATATACAACTTTCATTAAATTGATGAATGCATAGCATGCTTTTCAACTTAAACGTATTTTAAGTAATCGTTGCTGTAAACGCGTTGCATGTTGAATTGAATGTGCACGACAACTTTTTAATAAAATATGCATCATTTTAATGATTAACTAATGCAGGCGCAGGCTCAGTAACTTGCGCAGGCGCAGCAAACGCTTACACGCACACTAACGAGATACCGCAACAGAAAACAAAAACGCAGCTTGAAAAAAGTAAAAGTTAACGCAATAAAATGTATTAATGAAGTGATAAATGCCAATCGTAAGGAATGTTAATGTCACTTAGTTAACAAAAAACCAATAATATCAATTATAACATTCCCGAGAAATTAGTTGATAAATAATAATGAATTGCTAATTATGAATTAACAAATATTTGTATTTTTAATTTTAAACTAAAAATTGAATTAAAAAAGAAAACAGACACACCAGATGTTTATTTTATTCCATTTTTTTGTTATTGTTATTTTGTTAAGATAATTAATTTACTCGTAATTTGTAGTGTAACATATTTTTTATTTATGACCGATGCGTATTCCTTGTATGTAATGCTAGTTTTGGTTTGTTACCATGTACGGTTTGAAACCGATGGTTTGAAACTCGATGGTACAATTTGTTGATACCGATTCTGGTCATTTATAGTCATAGATGATGTGACGCAATCAGTTTGACTCGTTTTTGCGCTGTGATTAAGGGAGATTAGCACCGATAGCACGCACACTTGGCAAATATAGTGTTACATACGAATGCACTATATAAGTATAAGATAAATTGAAGATTAACCTAGTCGTAGTTTCAATTCATCAAGGCTGACACCGAAAAGCACATAAATAACTATGGCGCCTGTTTTATTGTATTCCCACTTCACACCAAATTTGATTAAAAATTACAATTTCGGGCAATAAATATTTTTTTAAAATATTTTACGGAAATTCAATGAAATAAAACTAAATAATTATAAGGTGGTTTTATTATAGGACGGAGTTGCTTAACTTGAATTTTTTTTACTTTTTTTAATATATCTCAGCATTGAAGAAATATTTATAAAATTTTGACATGGGAAGCGAAAGTTACAATCAATCCCTTTAAAACAATACCATTTATGCAATTTAAAAAAAATATTTTATTAGTAAAAAACGAATTTAAAAAAAAATCATGTTTTTGTGTCAAATTAGGAAACCTGTGTCTTAATATGGCGACCTGGTTTCCTAAGTTGGAGCATTACGCAAATTATTTATAGTCTGGGCATAAATGTGACACTTAAGACCTTTAATAATTTCTTCCTCTTTGGTATCCTCACTCAGTAATCAAAACCATTATTCTGCCTTTCTTTTTGTACTGCCCGCCCTAGGTTTTGATGTTTCTTTTTATTGTTAATTTTATTATCTGATTCAAGCCGTTTTGCAAACGGAATTGCGTTATCAGCGATAAAAAAGTGGTTGGCTAATTTGGACCGGCTCAAGTTAAGCCCCTGATTTTGACTCAAGTTAGGCAACTTGGAAATTTTGCTTGATTTTGCAGTGCAACTTTAAATTACCATCAAATCATAAAACTGAAAAATTACTGCAAAATAATAAAATAACTCTAGAGTTCCAAATATTAATTGGCGCTGGCGTTAAAACTGAAAGATATGTTTAGAGCGTAACTACTAAACGAATTCTCATTAGCATGTCTACCCTTACCGAATAAGCTACTCTCCCCCAATTGTTAACAACAAATTAAATAATAATAAACTATGCATTATAATGTATATTCTAAAATATTTTCAAAATGTCAAGTCATTCGATTAAAAATGTTCTGAATTGTTTGTCTGGCCAATTAAAAAATGCAGTAAAAAGATAAACGATTTAATCCTATAGTTGACGCTGAGGTAAAATAAACAATTGAACTTTTTAAAATAATTTTCTCCTGTATGTCAAACGGCATATTATTTTTATGAATTTAAAGTATTGTTGAAGAAACAAAAAAAAACAAAATAACATTCTGCGTTTGTCTTTTGTTTCTCGTTTGCGTATGACAAACCAAAATCAAATTAAAATTTTAAATCAAAATATAATAAATAACACCGTAAGTTCACGCTTAGTAACAAATAATAACTAATAACTAAGAACATAAGTTGATCATGGTGCGCATAACAATCTAAACTTGAATTTGTTTTACAGTTATTTACGTTTGTGTTATGCGCACGTTTCAGTTTTACCTGTTACTTTTGTTTCTTTTGTTATTATTTTTGTTTCCGTTGGCTATTATTCTGTTTTGTTTTAACTTGTTTGTTGTAGCTTTAGGTTATAATTTAGAAGATCATACCTAACCTATAACTTGACATACTCAACTCAATACGACGCATGCGTAGATTGTAAACCTATGTGTGCCTGTGCGGATGAAAATAAATAAATATTAGTACAATCAGAATTAAACTGTACAATTGTATTAATTATTAGTTATTATCTTGTTGGAAATACTGATTATTTATCTTCCAATTTAATTTATATCAGATTTATAATTGATATACATTCACGGATAATTATTATTTATTCCTATTTGTTTTAGTGCTTAATTACTAGGTTAAGTTTACAATTAGAAATTCTATACGTAGATTTGTTTTGTTATTTTTGTTATCCTAACAATCAACTTTATTGCCTTGATATTTGTGTGTGTGTGTATAGTTCTTAAATTATGATTGTAACTTAACTTTAGTTAGTTGCTTTAATTTCGCATTAATTTTTATAATTATAACAACAAAAACACATCTGTTACTTGTGTTTTAGTATTTTGCTTCAGGTCTTCAGAGTTAGGTGATTTTAATTACCTGCATGTCTTCAATTTTTTTTTGGTTCCTATAAGGAACAATAAAATAAAATAATAACTGTTTTTGTTATTTATTTGTAAGATGATAAATAATAGATAACTTGCTAGTTTTAGTATTACTCAGACATTTATCAATGTTTTTAACGAAATGTAAAGGTTTTACTCATAATGACAACAAATAACACCGATAAGTAATAACTAATAGACCAACGAATGACTATAGAATATTGAGTTTAGTTTGTTAATCCTGAGATAAGTTTTTGAAATTTTTGAAAAGAAAAGTTCCCAAAGAAAAAAGTAATGTACACTCATCACTGAAATGTACGACCTTAATATCAAAATATCCGTTAATCCTAGACTCATAATAATTTATAATATAAAATCATAAAACAATCTACCGATTAAACTTTAAACTTAAGGTGTTCGGCCACTTTTTATATATTTTTATTTTTTTATCAATCCAATTATTATTTTTTTAAATCGATAGTTAAAGATCCTAAAAATATTATGCCGCGTTTAAGTCAATAATGCATTTTCAAGTTTTCCGGACTCATAACCAGACGTTTTTCAATAGAATGTCCTGGATTCTAGAATATTTCTTGGAAAAATCCTACATACTTCTATAAACAATGTATTTTCCAAAATATATTCAAAATTTCAACTAATTGGGATGAAAAATGTTTGAGTTATTAGTCTGACTTACATAACAATGCAGTATAAAAGCAACAATTAAACCTTTTAAAATTAATATTTCTGTAACATTCAAACGACATAATATTATAATGAGTCTAAAGTATCGGTTAAGCAAAAAAATTGATTAATAAAAATTCTAGAGTGGCCTAACCCCTTAAACACTCAAGAAACAAATTACACATTCGTAATATAAACGCGTACATATTTCTACATCCGGTAGTGACGCAAAATTAACTAAATAGTATCTTAAATAATATAAATAACAAAAATACCAACCGTAAACTGTGATTTTCGAGGCGTGTCAGTCATTAACACCACAAGTCTTTGACCGATGTCTAAGCCTACTAGAAATAAATATAATAAATATCAAAAAAACAAAAGAACATCAGAGCAACGAAAAAAATTGTTACGCAAAAACATTAAAACTGAATTACACGAAATTCGCAAACTTACATAAAAATACGTACTGATCGTTTTATTTATCCATTAATATCGTTTAAATTGAGGTAAACACACTGAAAACAAGCAATTATCAACACAATTAACGACACAAAACACATTAATTATTATATTAATAATGTGTAAAGTATAATAATAAGAAATATCATTAATAAGCAATTAATGTATGCATTTTATATATTTTTAATTATTCTTTTCTTTTTTTGTTGCCAATATTGAAACATCAAAATTTCATTTATAACCCCACAAATCAAAATTAATTATTAAAATCAAATTCACCGTTGTTTTGTGTATGTTTTTTACTTTCAGTAACGTCATTACCTACATTTCTTACATTGCAAGTAAATGTAAGCCCGTTCTTGGCAATCTTGGCATGGCGACCTATAAACCAGACAAGTGAACAACCAGCATCGCGTATTAAAGTATAAGTAGAGTGCATGAGAATAAACGAACGACCATCTGGTATGTTCGTTCAATAATCATTGGACTTGCAGTACTCCCTAAGTCTTAGTTTCTTGAATTTATGATCACTAAATACACGATTCGAACAAATTTTCCAAAACAATTTGTCACATTTCAAATTTCGTCTTTTCCTGTCTTTGCCTGTCTTCAAACGTTTATTGTATTCTTTCACGAAAAAAACGGCAACCCGCATGCATCAATGTTGCATTCGTATCGCTTGTTAGCTCGTTTGTTGCCCGTCGCAGTCTAGTTCGATTAATCAAATTGCAGGCGCTCAATTAGATGCAATTGGTGATATCCGGCCTCCTGCAAAAGCGAACAGTTTTGTATTATACATAATACATGTGTATACATAATGTAAAAGAATTAAAGTAATCAAACTTAAATAAACTAAACTGAGAGACATGAAGAGTGATGATATGTAATAATAAAAGTTTAAAAGATCTCTTACATTAATTTAATTTTATTACTAATTTCAAAGAAAGTTTTTAAATTTGGATTTTTTAATTCAAAGTCAAACTGAGTCAAACATTATCAAACTTCAGAAATTGTAGGTTATGTTGATAAGGTTACGCAGTGTTACAGAGTTCATGTGTTTAAAGTTTAAACTCGTCATTCTATGATGTTTCTTCAGTTCTTGGTTGCTTGCAAGCGTTTGTACGTTATGGTGTTGTGCGTTAACCGAAGATTTGATGCTGTGCCGAAGAGTTTCTAGCGTTTCTAACTTTTGACTCCTAACAGTTCTAACAAGCCGAACGATTTGAACATAACAGTGGAACACACCTACGAATACATCAGAATACACAACATACTACATGTTTTTGTTTTGTTTTGTTGTCGAAAATAATACCTTTTTGTTGTTTATCTTTACAAAATAAAATAAAAACATAAATTTAATATAATAAAATAAAAGAAGTTCCCAATGAAAAATACTATGTATTTATTGATTTGACACACATATGTTCAATTTTCTACAAAGCGAATTTAAAATTGGCAAAGAGTTACGTTGGCAATTGTTTGCACGTCCAGCACGTCGATGAGTGAAAGTGTGCAGTCAGAGCAAGTCGGCGAACTTACGACAACAACACTGAACAACACAACGGCAAAAACAGCAAGAACGACAAGTTGTAAGACGAGACACCGCAATACCCACAAAAGCCAGGAGAGAATTGGGTCGCCTGCGCCTGAATCATCTTATTAAAATGTACAACGAGTCATTCATTACACACATGAGCAATAATCGGCTATCCAATCAAATCTTCAATCACTCCACAACACTTGAAACTGCTTGAAACTGCCTTCACGCTGCCTCACGCAAACGTTCAGAACAGTTCATAAGTTTGATTTCATATATGTCAGTTTATTTCCTTGTTGTATCTACAGCGCCATCTCATTTCCTCAAGTAAAACTGTATAAAAAACTGTAATGTTTCCAATCAGAGATTTTCCACTGTTAGTAAAGTGTTTTATAAGTTGCATAAAATAAAACAACAAGATTTAAAAAATTTAAACTAAAGAAAGGTAAATACCAAGTTTTGTCATTGTTGTTATCAACAATAAAATTTAAAAAACCAGAATAAACAAATACAGTTTATTTAATCAATCTAATTTGAATATGTGTCTCACTTATAAACTTATAAACAATAATTAACTTTTGATTACATTACATTTATTTTATACAATTTCAGATTATTTCATTATAGTACCTACAGCGCCATCTCGTTTATTTATATTAAACTTTATAGAAAACTGTAATTTGACCAATATTAGTACATATTGTGTTTTAAAAGTTGCATACATTAAAATAACAAAATTTTAAACATTTCACTAAAAAAATTCTAATAAATATTTTTGTTATTGTTATTACCAAGAATAAAATTCAAAAAAAAAAATTATTATTTCTAAATACAATTTATTTAATTGTTCTACGTGGAATATGATTCAAACTTATAAATATTAATTAAGTTTTTCTTATATTTCATAAAAATGAGTGTTGATTACAATTAAACCGCGATGATCGATATTGAATATTTTCTATGAACCGCACCTGTGGTGGTTGCGTTGGAAAATAGCGTTACAGTACGGTTGGTTATGTTGTGGGTGAGGCCGGGTGTGTTTGACCCGGTTACACGTGACATGAACCGACATTATACAGATTATAACAACGTCATGAATAAACCAGACGCTTTTGTTTGTTGCTCGTCACCTGCCTGCCCGTCGACGCTGGGGTGGCTCGGGGAATTGTGTCCCGCCACATTGGTGGTTTGTTACTACCGAGGGGTGGCGTGCGCGAACGCGACCAATGAGCGTGCACCAAGTTGAAAATTCACTTTTCAAAGTGGATTAATCGCACCGCACCACATGAGTAGTAATATTTTGTCAACGCAATTGAACACACCTCACATATTTATTGTTTTCGAGTTTAAACTTCGTCATTAACTTAGGCAACACATTTCACAACATTTACCAATTGTTTCAATTTGTTTCAGATCAAAACTATATTTGCGATTTAAATTCGGATAGTTAAAAAATCAAAATGACAGTCAAAAATATACAACGCGCTTTAAAGTTTTTATTTAAAAAAATTCGAGGTAAGAAACGTGACGACGAGGATTTCGACGAGTATGAAGAATGTTATTGTGATCAATGTTATCATTACTGCGAAGCCTGCGAACGTGAAGAACGTGAACGGTGAGTTATTAATTTTATAAATAATTTTAACAAATCTATTGATTTTCTTTATTTTTTGTTTCATTTGTTTTATTCAACACCAACTTGATAGTTCTGCTTACTTTTGTTTTGTTTTCTTTTCAATGTAATATGCTTGGCATAAACTAAACAAAACAAAATAAAACAAAACAACATCATACTAAAATAAAAATTCACTTGATATTTACTTTGTTGATTTGTAGCGTGTTATTTTCATAACTGTAGTACGGTGTTAGTGTCACAATACGGTAACGGTAAGTTAACTAGATTTTACTTTTCATAATCAATATTATTAACATTATAATTGTTTTAATAATATTTCAACAAAATAATTAACATAATGTTAATTCATTCTTCGAATTTGTATATCTACATAAATATTATTATTTTTATTATCAGATGTAATACTTTTGTTTTACATTACAACCATCAGTTGTTTTCTTTTGTTTTCTATGATTTTCTACAATAGGTTAATTTTTTTATTCTGCGTTTAGTTTTTTGCTTTGTTTTAATTGTAATATGTTACATACTGCGGACTTTTGACTTTGCGTGCCAAATTAAATTATAGATTAAGAAGTAATATCTGAAATTTTAGCTTTGTTAGTCCAAAGTTTTAAGCTATAAATATGGAAATTGCTATTTAATGCCTGTAATAGGTTATGAGAAGTTTAATAATAATAAAACATTTCAGTTAGAAGGGTAAAAATACAGACTTGTTACAAATATTAGTAAATAAATATAATACATTAATAATAAAAAAAAAATTAGAGGAGCGTCTATGTAAAAAAAGTTTAATGAGTTACAAGGGTTTAAGAATATTATACATCGATTTTAGTGAGGGTATTGTTAGAATTCCACGGTTTAGTTCTAGGGTGAGTAATTGTTGTTTGTTTGTTTTTGTTTTAGTTTCAGTTGTTAGGGTTGTTACGCCTAATCTATCGTGTATAATTTTTTTTGTTATATTATTTACAATATTATACAATGTAGTAATACCTACATAATAAGTATATACAGGGTGATTTTGTAAATAAATAAAGTTTTAATAACCAAAAACGTCTTTAGAAAATGTAAAAAAATATAGTCGTGCAATTTGACTAGTTGAGGGTGTTTTTGGGTTGGGAAGCAAAGTTTGTTTTGACTAGTGAGTATAAATAATCACTAGGATCCTGTTGTTTCGATACCACGCGCATGCGAAGTGCTAGGAACAAAATATGATTGGTGTACACTCGATAAAGTGTGTGAAGAATTCAGTTACGCTTAGCGCCTGGTTGGGTAAGAATTGCGCGCATGCGCCGGGCTAGGGAGAGGTTTTGATTGAGGTATCTGCGATTAAGGGCGTGGAAGACTCAGTTGCGCATATTCCTGGATTGGGTAAGGATTGCGCTCATTCACCGGGCTAGAAACAGGTTTTATTTGCGATTTCTGCGATTAAAGGCGTGAATAATTTAGATGTACTTATTGCATGTTTGAATAAGAATTGCGCGCATGCGCCATACTAGAAAAAAAAGTTATTATAATTTTTAATAATAAAAAAAAATTTGTTGAATAAATAAAAATATAAAATTAAAGTAAAAATAAATAAGGGAAACGAAAAAATGGAAAAACTTAAGTAACGCTTTGCAATTAAATTATTATTATTATTATTTATAGATAATCATAATTTGTGTTCTTTTTTGTATTGTTTCATTTTATTTCAATTGTTTTGGAAAGTTTTTGATTTTCAAATTTAATAATTATTTCTGACAACTCAACATGTTTTATTTCTATTGTTTTGTGCTGTTGGTCCTTTATCTACATACTTCAATTCCAACCCTTTTCTTCTTTTTTTATTTCTTTCTTTGATGTGTGCATAACGCAGATACGTGATTGCACTTTACCGGTTTTTGGTACTTGCAGAATGATTTTGGAGGGAAGTGCGCAGAGCAGGTGGAACCTCGTGGTGTTGTATCGACCGTCCAGGGCAGACTCGGTGCCGCCACCGTCGCGACGTAGCGCCACCGCCGTCGCAGCAGCGGCAGCTGCCGCCAGTACGACATGTGACGCTCGGCCCGCGCGGTTTCCAGCCAACATGGGCAATGGAATGAACAAGGTTAGTGTGTTACGAGTCCATCACAAAACGTTCATAACCCTCGAAACCAATTTAATCTGTGTACTAAACTATTACTGAACAACTAGAGATTTAAAACCAAAAATAACGAATGTAAATTAAAGTTAGTGAATATTATTGATAATTGAGTTAAGGGTTGTTCAGTGACATTTCCGGGTCAAAACGCACATGTTTTTATACGTAGTACCAAGAAGTACCTACGTAATTAATAAGAAGAAAATTTCAATCTGCAATCTAAATTTCTAAAACAAACAATTTTATGGATTTCGTGATTTTGTTATGTAAACAAACCGGAAGTACTTAATTTGTGTACAAACAAGACCTAATTTACACTTAAATTGTAGACAATCTATGTTATCATTCTAGCAATCTTTCGTTTATATTTTTATTTATAAAATGTGTACACAAATTCTTTTGTTCTGGTTTACAAAGTGTTAATTTCTAGAATGATCTATAAAACAAAAACAAAACAAAATGGCTGGTGTTCATGTGTATAACCAATGCTATTGTTATTGTTAGACATTTGTTTTTTTTTTATTTGTCGCTTGTTTGAGAATCTTTTTTGCTGCGTGTTTGAAACGAATTTCAGCGATTGCGTAGAATTGCCACATGCGAAATTGTTTTCTGGCACCCAACACGCGATTGCAATTAAAACACAATATTTTCAAAACGTTTCTTGCAATTTAAATTCAACACGCTTTTTTACTTTGAGCTGAATAGTAAACAAAAACAAACGACTGGTGGCAGTTGTTACAGAAACAAAACAAAATTTATTCATTTGAAAAAAGCACCGAAAAACAAAATATGTAATATTTTTTTGACAACGGAAGTTTTATTTTAATTTTCGGACTAATGCAATTTACCGTTTTGGTTTTGTTTTTTAGTTTTAAAAATAATCAACACAAATAAACATTTATTGTATCAATTGCAATTTATTTGTCTCATTTTAATTAAGCGTTACTACTGATTTAGCTTTGTAATTGTTTTTCACTCGTATACGATCGTAACACGAAATGAAATAAATTTCTCACTTTGTGTTTGACTACTCGAATTCAGTGCGAATTCGGGCAATATGCTTGCGGTTTTCATTGGTGCCTGGCGCAATTCTGCGAATACATCAAACACATCGCAACACTTCCCAATAACCGAGAATATTATATCTCTCAACGGTGGTGGTAGTCGTTATTACCGCTAACTGTGTGTGGAATTAGGACTAAAACGGAAACTAACCGCAGTGTAGTTTTGGTTCAAAACTTTGCTTTTCGATTTAATTACAATTTGTTACATTACACTATATGTATTAACATAATATTACTTTAATATGTGTTAGGTAAGGAACAGTTAAAATTAAAATTATCTATGTAGATACTAAAATTATTTTTAGCTTAAAAGGTTATTTTTATAAAATTTATTTATAACTTTTACATGCAAAAGAACTTGTGAAATAATTAAAAAGTTAAACAATATCTGACAAATCAAACACAAAAGTTCAACATGATATTTAAATGTTAGTATTAACTACGGTTACAACCTGCGAGTTATAGGACACGATATTTTTCAATCGACGGTTTGCAACCCTAGCGGCGTTTAGGAGTGGTGCGGGGGTGTCCGCGCCGTAATTACTGCGCATAATTAACGCTATTAAATGACCTGTAAGCTAATATGCAGGTCGGCAAGCATGAAATATAAAATTTCCAAGTGAATAATTTAAATTAATTACTTTTTATCGTTGAATACACAATAATTATTAATTTATTATTTTGTTTAATTACTTTTTAGGATTAAAATTTTTAATTTTTAGGATAACATTACCCCAATTTGAGTTGTATTTTAATGTAAATGGGGTTGCGTTTAAATATATTGAGCATTGTGCATGGTAAGTTATGATTAACTATGAAAGCAGGACACGATAATATACCTATGCGAAGGGGTGTGCGTTGTGTGTATTGGGGTGAAGTTCGGTCGATAGTTTACCTTTCTACATAATTCATATCCGTGCAAGTATTTTATGCCAATATTTTTCTTTATTTCCATCAATCAAAATGCGTATAAAGAAAGCAAAAGGAAGGTTTGCGAATTTTTTACCCGCACTTAAACTATCAGATTGCAACTTGTCATACATGTTGATTTACGTTTTAGTTTTCATAGTTTTCTAAAGTTTCTTTTTTGTTTTACCTAATTTTGTTCTTTTGTTTTGTATATTTATTATGATTGATTATATTGGTTTTCGGTTGTGCGTTATTTGATCGTTTTCTTTGTGTTAAAGTTTTATTTTCTTTATGCTGTGATTATTATTTATGATTAATGATAATCTAAGTTAAATGAAGATTGCGTTGATACCTTGAACTAATTTTAACGTATTGATCCAAACATTATCTTTTTAACCTAAAACGACCTACAAAAACATCGCAATTTGGTAATTTTACTGTCATCTTCATTTGTTTTTAACTATATGTTTTTTTTTTTTATGTATTATTGGTTATTTACTTGTTTGGTTTTGTTTTGATTTTGTTTCGTTTGTTTGTTATTCTGATTGTGTTTTTTTTGTTTTGATTACTAGCTAAAGTTAATTGCAAAACCATGTTACCAAGTTAATCCTTTTTGGTATTAAATCAATACACAAAATTAAGTCAAATGTATTTAAATAAATTCCTGTATGGATTTATAACTGACATAAAAACATTTTCGAGTGCCAGATTAGTTAAAACGGAACAATCTGACAAACAAGTAAACAATTTGTATGTAATTAAAGCCAAACCATTTGTGGTTAATGTTTACAAAATTCTTTTCGAAGTTAGGGCGACGAAATTTCCGACATTTTGACATGTTTGGCTTTGTTTTCAAGATTCTGAGCGGTTTATTGGATGCGGGATTTGTTTCAAGTGAAATTGTAATTTATTTAAATTAGGAATTTGCCATTCTGCGTAGAATTTAGACCGGACGACAAAAACTTTTACATTCTGACTTTGGTATTTTGCATTCTACGATTTTATATGCCATCTAAAGCCAAAGGAATTTCTATTTTCTTTGGAAAACTATAAAACTTTAATAAAGTTTATTAAACTTTTTTGTTTTTAGAGATTTTAGTTCAAAGTAACAAATTTCAAAAAAAAACATATGAAGAGAACAACATGTTTTGAAGAAAACAATTGAGAAATATCTACCTTTAGAATTTCTATAAATAATAAAAAAGGCGTAATGTTTTGTATGTTTGATTTAAGATAACTTAGTAACTACTCAAGAGCCCACACTTTGGCGGAATATATGTAAGTGTAGGTATGAAATTGTACATTCTAAGTCATGCTTATTGCTTGATTTTGCAAGGATATGCCGGCTTAGAACAGTGCGCAGGCGTTATGTCAGAAATAGATTGTGAGATGAGTACCAGCGAATGGGCAAGCAGCACGATTGCTTGTCCTAAAGACAAATCCAATAAAGACCGTGCGTGAAGGATTCAAAATTTTTTCGCTTGTTTTGCGTCGTTTCGATGACATAATAAATATTTTGTGCCCGAACAAACTTCACGCAGTAATTTTACTTCAAAAATATCTTTTTTCGTCAATAAGATCTAACGCTATCTGAAAAGTTTTTTTTTACTTAAACAATACGTTAAAGTCATAAAAATATTATGCCGTATAGGTTATAGACGCCAGCTATAGAATTAAAGGGGACATTAAAACTGTATCCTAATGTTGCATTTTTAAGTTGACAGGACAAAAAAGTTCGGCAGTTGTCAACCGGAACACTTCAAATTTGGAAAATACAATTTTTACCATGAATTGCGTAGTTATTAACAATTATATGACCATATTTTAAGCTAATTTATTACTTTAAAAGTGCACCATTTAGTCAAAAAATCATTATTTCGCAAAAAATACTACGTACTTCCAAAGAAGTTGTAATATAAGGTCTCTTAGAGATTTAGAATATTATTACAATAATTACAGAAGCTGTTTGTTCGACCGCGACCCTTGACCAAAACAATACGCCATCGCAAATACACTGTACAGCCGACTATTTGAAATAAATCTCTTACAACAATTTTTTAATTAGTCACAATAATATATAATAAAGTCAGATTAAAATTTGGTTTCTTCTGTAGTTTGTCTCAAAATAATTGCCCAACCCCTTAATGTCATTTTAATTTGTATTAACCTTTCATAACCTAATTTTCAGAATAAAACAAAGAAAAAATACAATATTTCAGTACTTATATCAATCAATCACAAAAAAAAACAAAGTTGTTTACTTCTATTTTGTTTTGTTTGTAGAAGTAGGAATGATTTTTGACAATGACAGGTAAATATAAAAGTAAAACAAAAATAAACAACAACACCAATGTCACTAAAAAATTCAACAAACATTGTGTGAAGTTTGTCTATGAACACTCATACTTTACATTTACAAAATTATTATATATCTAGCGTTCGATAGCGCACATCATTTAGTTGAACATAGTCTTATAATGTTTACGTTTATATCAACTGGTGATTCAATGCAAGAAACAAAAACAACAAACCATAAATTCGGAATGAGTATGGTACGTTAAACATTTTTTTAAATAATAATCAAGTAAAATTTACAAATAAAATTAACATAATAAATACAACAAATAATGAAAATTAGATTCCATTGAAACATACTGCACTATATTAACTAAAACAAAACACTTAACAACAAATAAATTACTATGTCTCTGACTTCCACCCCCAGCTGTAGTCCAACCATTCGAACCCACCTCGTTCAAACGGCCATCATTATTATTATTAGACACATTCATCATATCTACACCCAAACTCTCATTAACACGATGCCTACCTCCAGTCTCAACACCACGATCAGGTTGATTCAACATGTCCCTCAATCTATCCAAGTCATCCGAAAGTCTACTCTCACCAACCTCACACGGAATACCATTCACATTATCCTCCTCAAAATTATACCCATGCGGGACATTAACACCTCTCATCTCTAAAGTATGCACTATACTATACAGCACACTACACTTCCACTTATTATACGCCAAATTAACATACGACATAAATTTACAAAACCGATTCGCATCTAAATAACTAATTGAGTTATTACTTAAATTCAAAGCCATCTTGTTACGTTTTGTTTTCGACGACCAATGATACTCATCAATGGATTCAATATAATTGTTACTATAATTCAACCAGGCAACAGCATCTGGTAATCGTACCTCAAAAACAAGATGAGTCAACATGTTATATGACAGATCTAACGAATACAAATTCGTTAAAGGCTTGAACAAATCATTAGGAATGGCTCGTAATCGATTGTGACTTAAGTACAAAGAAGCCAGACTAGTATACAATTCAAAAGTCTCTGGCATTATCTCTTTGATGTAATTAAAACTTAAATCCAAAGAAATTAATTTTAATTTATAAAATTCACCCAAAGTTGCATTCGTTAATGACGTCATCGCGTTACCAGATGCTTCTAAGATCGAAAATTTGTTATCCACCTGCATATTCCTGGGTCGATAAGGTTTAATTCTTGATCGAAGTGGTTTAACAAAATCCGAAATATGTCCATTTTTATTCACTAGTTTTACATACTTATCATACCTTGATGTGAAGTTGAAGGTCATCGGTAAGTCACGAAGACGATTGTTGTTCAAAACTATCTTAACGCCATTTCTAACATAAGATAATGTTATTGGATTTAGATGTTCGATGTCGTTTAATGATAAATCAATCAATTGTGCGTTTTTGAGGTTAAGTAACGCTGTTTGTGGGATCCGACTGATGCGATTGTTATTGATATTAAAGAATCGAATGTTTTTACTGGTGAATTCATATTCAGGTATTGTTTGAATTGTGTTTCCGGTTAGCACAAACACTTCCAGTTTGGTTAAAGTGTGAAATGTCCCAGGTTCAAGCCGATCTAGCCGATTGTTAGCTAAGTATAACTCACGTAATGAGTTGAGGCCTAAAAACGCACCAGCTTTTATTTGGCGAAGTCGATTGTTTGATATGTCTAAAATTTCTGTGTTTTGGCATAAACGGAAAACACCAACTGGTAATGTCGTTTCTGACATGTTCCGGAATAGAATGTGTAAGTAAACGCAGTGCGTTCGGATTTGGACGCTGTGCGTTAAGATGACTTGGTTGCATAACTCATCGTTGTTACATTCTTCATCTTGAGCTATCGTTTGTGTTATAAATATCAGGTACAATCGGAATATAGAAATTAGTCGTAGAGTTTTCCAGTAGTCTGGAATTAATGGAACATTAAGTATTTTGAAGTTAATATTACGAATTAAAAATTACTTACTCATCTTCTTTTAATTGTTGAGGTTATGGTGCTGGCTTGGGAAGGCACAATAGTTGAAACTGATTTGCGCACGATGCGCGTTGAGTTGATCTATTTATAACCGTCTATTCCCTTTCTTAGTTGGCAGTTGTTTAGTTTATTGATGTTCAATTTCTGATTGTTTGGTGTTATCTGCTTACCGTTTGTTTTAATTTTTTCAGTAAGCCATGACCAATATAATCAATGAGTTGGCTTTGTTTTGTTATTTTAATATTTTAGCAGTGCCTTGGAATTTAGACATCAATTGCTTTTATTTTGTTTTTACTAACGTGATGCGATGTTTGATTTAGTCAGTTGTTATTATCATTATCAGTTGGCTTGCTCATAGTAAAATCGCGCTGTCATTATAATTAGCGATGCATCGTGTCTTTGGCGAAAACGTGTTAATTAATCATCGACGAGTACATTTTAACTGTCAACTTTTCCAACACTGTAAATTCGTGAAGAAAATTAATTTCCAATTAACTTGTATGTTTTGTACTGTTCTAACTTTCAACATCTTGCTGCGAAGAATGTACTTAATATCCAGAACATTTTGTTGAGAGCTTTGAAATTGTAAAATGGGGTGACTAAGTTTCAGGAGGCTTGTTTGGAAGTTTAATGATTTAAAAATTTAATTTGATAAATGATTATCAAAGTGAAGTTAAAGAGTAAAGTGTAAATCAAGTTTTATATTGTTGGTTTGAATACTTACATGTTTTTAAATTAAAAATTTTTTTTCTGCAGGTGTTACCCGGTTTGTACATTGGCAACTACAGGGACTCGAAGGACTCGCAGCAACTGGAAAAGCACAAGATATCACATATCCTTGCCGTACATGACACCGCACGACGATTACATTCGGTAAGTTAACTTAAACAATGCCAAAACAGATTTTGATTGAGGTATAAATTCATTCTTCTTTTCATAAGATAATCCAATTTTAAACTTGACTTCAAATAGGATTTCTCACTCAATCCCTTGTTTGCAATGCTCAACTGTTCAAATGTCAAAACTTTTTCTTTTACTATGCGCTTTTTGTTCGGTTTTTCTTTATCCCAAAGAGTAGCAGCAAACTCTACTTGGATTAATTCCGAAAACTGATTAATCAAAAAGCGCCTGCTAGCTTTATTTACTCTTTTGTTTGTTTTTTACTACTGTGCAGCATTTCACGCTTGCGTCGACGAAAACTTTTCTGTTATTTTACCCTCGATTTTCATCCATTTTTTCTTTTTACTTTTAAACATTCCTGTATGTGCACGTTTAAGTAAACAATCAAAAGTAATTGAATTTTTTATGTAAAAATTTCTATTTTATTGTCAAGTTGGGATTTGCAATAAAACGATAAAACTTTATATAAAAAAATTGTAATAATTTTATTGTTTTGTTTCTTACGCAAAGAATGTGAAGATATAGCAAATGGGGAAATGTCACATTAAAAATTGAATGAACATCTTGGAAAATCCAGCACGTACGTTATTTGTTTTTTTATTAGGCAATGTTACAGTTTGAACGTACGCAACCTTAAACGCCGTTTGATGTAAACCTGGTTGTCTAACTTGAAAGAGATGTTTACGGCATGTCACGAGTTGTAATAACCGTAATCAACGCCGTAACAAACTAAGCAAAAAAGCGTGAAACTAGTGTTTTTGTATTTATTTTTTTCGGGGATTACTTAACTTAAAACTTTTAAATTTGTTCTTCACAACAAAAAAATTAGTTACCTCAAGCAGGAATGGTAAAATATTAAAAAACATGCAATTTTTTTTGTATGAATCCTTAAATTTTATGTATTTTTCATAAACCCAAGCACGTCTCGCAATTTTCACGTACTTCCTACGATGCTATCGTCATTTGATGTTCCCTTCGGTGCGTTTCAGAGCCATCCACTGCTTTAATGCTTCATTCGCCGCAATTTATCTAATAATGTCTGCGCCTCTTGGTCGTTTTGCGCGCTCTGCCAGATAACTCACTGAAATTGCAACGCGGCAAAACTCTCTAACATTATCAACATAGCAACATTGAGCTACTCCATACAAGAAAACCTTGATGCCTGAAGGGCAATTTGGTTTATGTTTGTGCTTTTTGTGTTTGACGCAATCGAATCACAAAACAAACAATACATTAACGCGGACGTCACGAGTCTATGTCACATTTGTTACATTATTCATCCCTTCATCTCAATTCGAGTTTCAACATCAGCCATGTCACTCAAGTCCCACACTTGCATAGAGAGAGCAGTGATGTTTACTTCATTCAAAATTCCATTATGGCGAAATGTTGTGTTTGGCTTTTGTCGTTGTTGTTTGGTGACGAGTTAGCACCTTCATACAATAGGTAGAAAGGGTTTACACAGTTAATTCTGTGCAATCTATGTGAAAGTCGCTGTGTTGATTGTGTTTTATTAGTTAATCTTTCAATCTGGGTGATAATCTAAGCATAGGTCACACATTTGAGGTTAGGTTTGTGGTAAACTATGATAAGAATGTTGAGTAACTTGTGAAAGGTTGGGCGGGTAATAAAATATGGCGTGTTATAATTTGATGTCGGTTGAAACCCGGATCAATTTAATGTGAGCTAACCTGGGGGATGCGAACGAACGTGACTTCTGACCACCGCACAGTGTGCTGCTTGGCGATTTACCGGGCCAAGATGTTTTCTCTTTATTCGACACAATTATGTAGTGAAATATATTATTTTAGAGGAAACTAAATTAATTAAATAATTTTTTTATCAAAAAACAATTCTATATTAATTGATGTTGTTGTATAAGGTTGTATATTGGGTTGCCACGTTTTGAGGCGCTTATGTATTTAAAATCAACGAAGGAACGATTTTTTATTATGACAATTATTTCAATAATAAACTAATGTTCTATTCAATTTACTGAAATATTTGTCATTGCACTGCTGCCGGCGTTGTACAGTGTCAGTAGCCTATAGAATTTGTATAGCTTACAAGATAAATCCAAACCTCGAAAATAATTATATTTTATTTTTTTATTTTTTAAAGCAGGCAAACGCAGAAAAAAACTAAAAACAGAATAATATTATACAGTGTCGTACAGTGTACGACATATTTGCCGTAAATAACTCTGAAGGATATAGATGAAATTAGAATCCTACAGGAACTTTGTAAATAATTTTCCCCAAAAATAACAATATATTAAAAATAAGTCATTTAATTACTAAATACTGTGAATATTATGAGTGTAAAATATAATTTCAAGTTCTTTGAAGGTATTGGCGTATAAATTTTATTTAAAAAAATATTTAGAAGTGAGTAAAAAATTAAATTAAAGTTCAAGTTCAAGTTAGTGGCTAGATACCCATTATCGAAGTTTACTGAATCTTTAGGGAGATATGGGGTTTCAAAAGTGTAAATGAATTTTCTACCAGATAATTTATCTATATAACAATATTACCTACATTATTTGATAATTGTTAACTTTGAAAATCAAACATTTTCAATCGTTCGCTTTCCTAAATCACGATTAAGCACACTGTGTTCCCCCGCCGTGAGCAATGCAGCCCGCGAGCACAGAGCACTGATCTCATGGATTTGTGGTTGCTCTTGATTTCAAGTTTCAGGATGTTTGCGACTTTCAAAAAACCGACCTCCACTCACGGTTGTTGAGGTAACGTCTTGTTTTTGTGATAGTTGCCATCGATCCACAACAACCCACAACTCGTGCTGTTTACAACCACAAATTTTGTTTTTTTAACTTTTGACAATTTATTCAATGACAGTAACAAGTAGCCAAAAATTAATTTGATCTCGAATCAAGAGTCTTATCTGGAATGTCTGAAATGTACAGAATTATCACAATTTGTTGTTGAGTTGTTTATATGTATGCAACCGTATGATCGTTACTTGAAGCTTTAAAGCAAATCTTTAAGGTTTGTGTTAATACAAAGACAAAGACAAACACACTGTGTTCAGTCCTTTGTTTTGACCCTTTGATACCGTTTCTATACCAATTCCTATCGTTCCCACAATCTCTTTAGGTTTTAGTCCTTAGACGTCTTTAGCAACATTTCTAGTGTAAGGTTTTCGTGTAAAGCCCTAAAATTCTAGATTTTCTTCATGCGAATGTGTGAGAAGCTGTTAGTTTTCATGAAAACGCTCGTGTTAGCTTTTAACAAAATGGCTTCCTTTCATTCCAGGACAAACACTACCTCTGCGTCATGGCGTCCGATTCGCCGGATCAAAATTTAACCCAGTACTTTTCTGTATGCAACGATTTTATACACGCCGCTCGACTACGTGATGGAAATGTTCTTATTCATTGGTAAGTAATTAATTACAATTTCTGTTTTCCCAACACCAGTGAATTAAGTCGGATATTAGTGATACATATTAAAATTTTTCAACAATTTAATGTATGCAACCAATGTCACACATGACTAGAACTTTATTTATTCTTAACCTTATAGAACCTTTGGTAATAAATATATCTGTTATAAAATATATCAAACCCAAAAGGGAATAGAAAACTGTTGCGCTTTGTTGGCATTGTAAGCATCGGAAAAGCAACTCGGCTCATAAAATCCGTTTTTTGCTATTCTTGCGATGATTGGCGAGCGTCGTAAGTTAGCATAACACTCATGCCTGAAGTGCCAGAGTGCCATTTGCGTTCGTTAGGTTCTTTTACTATTCGCGTTGCGTCGTTGTGAATAATGCACTCAATGTACTCGACGACTATAACTACAACGACGGCGACGACTGGTGGAAACTTATGACAATTTACTATAACTTACGTTCGTATATAGCAAAGTTACGGTCGTTAGGAGACACCTCTTAATGCATAAGTGGTGCTTATGCAACTTTAACGACACTTAACTTAACCTAACTCTCACAACCAAGCCAGAAATAGTAAAATAAAAAAGCAATTGATGCTATTTAGTAACAGTAACACTTAAACAATGCACGAAATTCACTTATTAAGTTTTATTTTCAAGTTTGGCTGGAATTTCACGTAGTGTTACGGTGGCCGTGGCGTATATCATGACTTGCACGAATTTACCATGGAAGGAGGCGTTGAAAGTGGTGAGAGCTGGACGTGCTGTTGCCAATCCAAATTTGGGCTTCCAGAAGCAATTACAGGATTATGAAGAAAACAAACTAGAAGAGGTTAGGTTATAGTTAACATTTAAACATTAAAACTACTTTAACCTCAAACGTTAAAATTTAAGGATTAATTTTAAATTCTTTTTGAGTAATTATGTTTATTTTGGTTTCTGTAGGAAAGGCAAAGATTAAAAGAACGCTTCCCAAGCTTGGCATTATATTCACGTGATGAAGAGCAGTGTGCAATGTCTTTAAATAACTACGAACAGCTAATTCTCTCGCGGGCGATTTGCGATGGGAGGTGCGTGATGGGCCAGCAATGCCCCACAGGCGTTTGTCGACAATCCAATTCGCGACAATCGCGAAGAAGAAATAGCAAATCGCAGAGAGAGGAGCGTGCGGCGAGTTTGTCACGAAGTCCGAGTGTTTCGAGTGTAAGGCCTAGATCCGGCCCTGCTGGATTACATTCGTATACTGGTGCGTATTATTCAGTGTTATTTAACTCAAACTTTTTATCATTTTTGTTTCGTTATGTTGGTTTGTTTACTAAACTAAATGATTGATTTCATAAATGTTTGATGATGAATTAGCTTCTCCGGTCATTTTTGTTTAAGAAATCGATACTTACTTCTTACTTTGTTAATGTGTTTCTTCTTTTGTTTCGTATTGTATCTAATGATGAAAACACATTAGTACTGACTAATGGCTTCGAATGGCTTGGGTATAGACAATTTAAGTTACACATAATTAATTGAATTGTATTTAATTTTTTTGGCTTTTTCTGAGGTTATATTACCAACTAGGTTTGGATTTATAAGTAAAATAATTTTTAAGGTTGTAAAATGCTTCACAATTCGCATGAAAAAGTGAATTCCATTCATCCGCGTCAAATCGATTTCCGAGTAATACGAAACCCTAAACGGTTTCCACCTTTTATCCTTCTTCGCATTAAACGACGCGTGATGGCGTCAGTGGCGTGATTTAAACGCATTACTTTTTTTGCATTAAATAAATTTTACTTTCTCTAACTTTACTTATAACTTTGTGTAAGTTAACATTTATTTATTTATTTTTATTTGTGTCTTAGGTGGGTCATCAGCACCTCCATCACGATCAGGATCACGTGTAGATCTAACCTACGTTGGTGGGACTTTAACAGCGCCATCTACGCCGCAATGCAGTCCCCCGGTATCTCCAATCCGTCGTCGTAATACAGTTACGCGCCATTTGCCCCTCAAAGAAGTGACAGGCACGTAACGCAGGTCTTCGTCCTTGGCATCCCACCGTCGCCACCGCCACATCTCCAGCCAAAAACACAATCGAACACAATCGCGAAGAACTGGTTAACAGCAGGATTTAAGATGGACGACACAACTGAAAACAAAATTATTGACGTCGATGCGTGAAGATTTAATGCGACGTGTTCTCCATTCGACTTCCCTCCACGAGAAATTTTCTATTTACACTTGGAGCGTTGCACGTATATGTTAAAGATGGGTTTCAAACATAGAAAATTTCTAATATCAATGAATCCGAACCCATTTTAAACGTTAGATGTAATTAGGCACGGGCTAACAAATCCCCATATGCGGGGATCTCATCAAGTTTTTGTGATATTCAAGGCGATTGCTTACAAAATGCCACGCACACTCTTAAACATTAACACAATTCACTTAATATTTACAATAGTAAACAAAATGGTTGTTATTTACATAAAACATAAAGACACGTTATTAATTTTGAGGTTAGTTTTGAGTTTGAGGTTATCATAACGTTAAACACAAAAACTGTCCTGATTAAGTTTTAAGAGAAAGTAATATTTTCATGAGAATGGAATATAAATAATGAATATTTTATTAATCATAGAGTACCTCACATTTTGCCTCAAAATCAGATGATCGTCACGCATTGAATCAATGTTGGCGTGGTCAATGTCATAGTAGTACATAGAAGTGCGTTATTAGACTATCCCAGAAAACAAAGCTGGATGCTATACACAGATTATAAATGATATATGATATATTATACACGTTATCATCAGAGTTAAGAAAGAGATTTACGAGATTTAAACAGATTTAAACAAAGAGCATTGTTATTTTATAGGTTAGGTTAGTGCAAAATGACGTTATGACGCAATGCTCTATGGCAACAAGTCGATGGTATTTTACTAATCAACCGGAAAGGAATTGATATCACAATATTACATTTGCAAACATGCAATTGCGGACGCACGGTATCTTTTACACTAGGGATTCAAATGAATGTTGATAAAAATTCGTTTAGTTTGTTGTATTTGATTTCATTTGTCATTTGAATGGAACTGTAGCGATTGTAGAACGAAACAATATTAGCTTTAGCACGTAACAAGTAGGATAATAAATGAATTTTGCTCATTTTTACGGTATGATGAACGTCGTGAAGAAATAAAGCAAAGCTGAGAAGTTTTGCAAGAAAATTAAATGAATTGTTACGAACGCACGCAGCAAGCACTAAATAAACAAAGCGGACATTTTTATATTTAAGTTATTGTTTTGTGTTTTCGGGGCCATAAAAAAGTACTATATAGAAAAATAGAATACATAGAACTTAAAGATTTATAGCTGGAATTGTATCAGAAGAACAATGGAACTACAAATAGTAATACAGGCAACCCAATGTACAAAACAAAACAGTTTCAGTCCGATTTTTATAAAAAGACGTCTGAGCCACTTTTTGATGTCTCAGACGTCTTCTTATAAAAAATCGGATTATATTAGAATACTAAATTGATACACAATGATTTATTTTAGGCTCACTTTATCACAACGATGTATTTTTATTTAATGGAAAATGTTTAAAATGTTTGTATATGGCAGGATATTTTGTAGATTGTTATAGATCTATAGATATATATGGTCGGAATTAGTCGGAATCAAATGAGCGCGAAGTACAAAGCAGTACAAAGACACTGTTCTTTGTGTTTTTTTATATGAAATGTGTGCTTACATAAGTATACAAGTGTTGACTTTGCAAGAAATTAAGAAACAGAGTTTATAATAGTTGGTATATTGTTAGTATGATGATTTTTGTAGCAATATTGCAACGAGCAAACGCAGCGCAATGTGTACCTGTCTTCTTTCTTGTTATAATGTATCCAGTGATAGATAGGCAGTTGTTTTCCAGCTTAGAAGTGCCCTTATTTCACATGGTTGAATGATTACGCAGAAGGTTATTATTTTAATAAAGTATTTAAACAAATATGTTGTTGGTGTTTACTTTACAATCTATTTAACCTGACATATAAATTAATTGAGTTTCAACCAATTTAACAAGTTTTAATAATGCAACCGCGATTGTGATAAACACAAATTTCACAAGGTGTATGTAAAGTTGCCTATACAACAACGACTTTTTTTAATTTTGTACAAGTTGATTTCGGTATGTGTCGTGTAATCCACCCAAAATTTTTCGAGTAATCTTCCAGTAGAACAAATCATGGTGAAAAATGTGTGCGTGGTGGTTTTGGGCGATATAGGCCGCAGTCCTCGAATGCAATATCATTCAATATCCTTAGCGGAAAATGGTCACAAAGTGGATATTGTAGGTTATCGTGGTGCAACTCCAGTGGAAAATTTAACATCCCAACCACTTGTTAGTTTCCATTACTTAAATGAATTTCCAAATCTTCCTTTCCCAAGATTTATCACTTACATCCTTAAAGCAATTTGGCAAATGATCAGTTTGTTATTTGTTTTTGCAATCATACGTAAAGCAGATTATATTCTGGTTCAAAACCCACCTGCTGTTCCCACACTTTGTGCATGTTACATTTATAAATTAATAAGTCATGCTAAGTTAGTAATTGATTGGCATAATTATGCCTACACAATACTGGCACTTAATGCAGGACCTAAACATATTCTGGTTCGATTAACTAAAGTCATGGAGAAGTTTTTTGGTCAAAGGGCTGAATATAATTTTTGTGTTACAAAAGAAATGAAGAAGGATTTAGAAGGTTCATTGGGGATTAAAGCATTGACTTTGTATGACAGACCACCTGAAATGTTTAGACCAATTAGTCTTGAGGAGAAACATAAATTATTTATAAAATTACAAAAAGATTATCCAGAATTGAGTGATGAAACAAATGAGATGGAAACATTGTTCACTTCAAGTTGTGAGGGAATGGAAATTGGTTTAAAGACTAATAGACCTGGTTTATTAGTTTCTAGTACAAGTTGGACAGAAGATGAAGATTTTAAAGTTCTATTACATGCTCTTCAAGGTTAAGAATTGGAAATAATGAAATGTTTGTGTAAACTGATATAAAGTTACATTTAAAACTTTTTCAGGTTATGAAAATCATCATGAAGAAGGTAATGTAATGAATTTACCGAAACTTGTTTGTGTTATAACTGGCAATGGTCCAATGAAACAATTCTATAAGAAGAAGATTAATGAATTGAAATGGAAACATGTTAAAGTTATTACACCCTGGCTGGAATCACCTGATTATCCTACAATGCTTGCATCAGCTGACTTAGGTGTTTCATTACACACAAGTTCAAGTGGTTTGGATCTACCAATGAAAGTTGTTGACATGTTTGGGTGTGAGTTACCCGTGTGTGCCTACAATTTCAAATGGTAAATATTTTTGAATTAATTGAGTCATTACAAACAATTCCAAACATTGTTTCTTTAAAACAGCTTGCATGAATTAGTTGAACATGAAAAAAACAGTTTTGTGTTCAATTCACCTGAAGAACTGTCAGAACAATTAAAATCATGGTTTAAAAATTATCCTAACAACCAGCAACAACAAGAAAGGGAAGTTGAGTTCAAAAATAAGTTGAAAGGATTTAGAAATTTACGCTGGACTGAAAACTGGCAATCTATTGCATCACCAATCTTCACATAATGATTATAATAGAAAGAACAAATAAATCAAACAATTATAAATCAAAATGTATTCTTAATTTGCAAAAAAAAAATGTAAACTTATTATCTAATGCTTGTGTGATTAATATTTTGTTTACACAAGTAAGCGTTCTATTTCTTGTTGAATGGAAATGATCTGTGGTTTCAATTGAGATCCTTCATTAACTGTCACACTGCAAGCAATGACTGACCTTGAGACACCACAAGCACGACCCAAAGCCTGCTTGGATCTCACAAATACATAGGGTACATTCTTATCTTCACACAGTAAAGGTAAGTGAAGTAAAATTTCCAATGGTTCAGCATCAGCAGCCATTACAATGAACTCAGCAATACCACGATTGAGGGTCTTGGTGACTTCATTGGCACCTTTGCGCAGTTGGTTGTAGTTCATGCCTTGTTGAACCAAGTTGAGGATTTTTTTGGTGAGAACCGCATCCGCGAGTGGGTATGCTTTTGGGTTTACTTCTTCTGCCTATGTAATACGACAATAGACATAAAGTAAGTTAAAAAAACTTGAATAATATTTAAACGTAATAAAACGTGTTTTTGTGAGGTTATGTTTGGGTTAAAACATGTAAAGTCAAAACTTACCATTGGTACTTGTTGATTTTTTTCGTTATTTATACGAAAGAACGGAGTTTATAGTTGGGGATTATTTGTCTATGTTGTAAATATTGCTTGAATCTTAAATGCAACCTCTCGGCGATTAATCGCTTCACTGAGGAGCTTGGTCAACTTAAACACGTGCCTAAACAACTCCAGTCAACACAAAATGGATCCGGATTTTTGATTCAGTGAGGGCGCCACACACTGTCGCAAACCTCGTGTTCCTTCGCAGCACTTCGCAGTCAGTTTCAGATGTATGTGCGCATGCGCATGTAGTGCTACTGCACCGCACATTGGGCTGCATAATTTAAAATAGAAATATAAAAATGAAAACAGGAATGAGATATTTATTATTTAGTAGACAAAACATTTGATGAAGAAAAGAAATAATTTATTATATACAATATTGAAGTTCTTTATTTCATTGAAATATCCTGGTTTGGAATTGGACTAAAATTTTGTAAGTGTACCTACAACATGAACTAAGTGTTCTGAACAAACAAATGGCATTTAAATATTGCCGGGGAAGGTGCCTTCATCCCGTTGGCCGTCCCATTTCTCCACCCAGGCATTCGGGCAGATAGAGCCGTACACTTTCTTGAAGTACTGACATGGGCTGTAGCTTTGTCCCTTCACCTTCTGGCAGCGGTGGAAATCCAAGTAGCTCTGGTAGCAGTAGCGGGTTTGGTTGGTGTTTGGGAACCTTGGGTCAAAAGGCGCGGTTTGCAAAACTGGATCTGCGGCAGGCATTTTGTCTGCAATAAAAGACAATAAATATAAAACAAATTACGCTTTAATTAAAAAAAAAATAGCGTAACGTAAATGTATGATTGGAGTTGTGCTGAACTTTACATCAAATAATCATGCTATTTATGTTGGATAATTGAACTACAAGTATTAATTACCTATCTACGTAGGTTACGTAGTCACCATTTAGTTGGAAGAATAAAAAAATTGCGATAAATATACAACTATCTAGATAACTAAATATTAATAATATGATTTGATAATAAAACTGAATCCTCCGATTAGTAAAATCGCACGTAATAAATGCGGGAAATTATTTAACGAGCGGTCTCGTTTTCGAATCGTCATCACAGCAAGCTTCCTTGTATCGTTTTACTTCTTTGAGATATATGGACCACGGATCAGTGGCGTTGGCCAACTCGTCATCTTCCACAGCTTTGGTTTTCTCCACCATCCCGGTTTTCAACACCCTACCTCCTCGCCGTTTACCAAATGCCGGTAGTAGTTTTTTTACTTCGCTAGTAGCAGCAACAGGCGCTGCAACCGCCTGGTTTTTCTCAGCCTCAGCCTTCTGCTTTTCCTCTTGCATTTTTTTAAACATCTCCAGGAAAGAACCATCGTTTTTAAACGCGTTTTCTTTCGCATCCGCATCCTCTTCTTCTCCTTTGGATTCATTACCACACACAGCTTCATGCTGCCCAGATCCACGTCGCGGTGCATCATAATACTTTCGGTCTGGTTTTCGTCGTTCATAACTCCGCGATCGACTCCTTGAACGTCTCGACTTCTTGCCACGTTTGTGCTTATGGCGAGTGCGTCCTGGCGACGCACTACGACTTCGCGATCGACTTGCTGAATGTGAATGACGACGATGGCGCTTTGTTCGCAATCGCGAGCCAGACCTCCTGTGCCTGGTGCGACTTCTACTGCGCTTACGCCGTTCGTGTCTACGCTCACGGTCTCTTGACCTTGATCGCGACTTAGACCGTGTACGCTCACCAGACCGGCTTCTGGACCTCCGGCTTACGCCACCAGCACCTCGTTTGTATCTAATATATTCTGGATTCTTTATGTATGGATCAATCTGATCAATCATCACTCCAGAATTACTCTTTGAAGATACATTTGAGTTTTTACTTTCTTCATCCATTTCAATTCCAGGAGGAGAAGGGTTGCACCATGGGGATGGATTCATCATTAACTGTATTACTGTGTGTGAGAGTGACCTACAATAGAACTTGCAGGTATAGTTAACCATAGCTGAGCATGTACATGTTCAAAATTGAGATCTTCAGTAGTAAACTCATATCGTTGAAAGAGCACAGAGTAAGTCATCGTGTGATATAATTGATTCCCTTTATTACAAGAGCAACTACAACTGATGTTATTGCTGAGTAATTTAGTACAATATGCCGATTGTCAACACGAATAAAATGCAGTGTGATTCTGAATGATTTTTTTTGTAAATTGACTAATATTATAGGTATTAGGTAATCAGGTGTCATGACTCTGATCGTCTGGAGCTGAGTTAGTAACACCGCAAATTTCATGGTATACAACTCAATATAGACAATAATCGGTACAAAACAAATTAACTAAATCGTATAAAAACCGTGTGTAATAATACCTGATTTATTAAGTAAGCGTTTTCTCCCTTCAGTAATATGGACAATATGGCCGCTCAGAAACACTCTGTGCACTAGCGAGCGGAAAGGGAAATCAATGAATCTTATTTGTATAAATCACCGAAAGAGGCGCTGTAAACTCTGAGTTTTTGGTTGTCTACGTTACGGAGTTAAATGTGACAAAACGTGCTTGATTTTACTCATAACATCAAAAAAATAATCACTACTAACAAAGTAACCAAAAGTAACTAACTGTAGCTAACTAAATCACTAAAATAATCATTTACTAATAGTTAATCAAATAGAATCTATTTAATAGATTAACCTCTTATCATAAACTATGATAAACAATACTATACTGCGATCAGAGACTTCAATAATTTAAAATTTCAATGTAAAACTTATTAACAAAAACACTTACTTTCTTGTAAAGTTTCAGTAGTTTGAACAGCTACAACATCTTCTACAACTTTTACAGTTTCTTGACTAGGTTTTCCTTCAACCATCTTCTTATATAATTATATCCCAATGTTGTAACGTAAATAACTCACGAGCATACTCTTTGAAGCAATGTTGTTAACTAAACTCACCATTTTACGATAAATTTCTTATCAGTGTATCGTTTTCATCGTTTATAAGTTCAAAGTTCTAAGTATGTCATTAATAAGTGGGGATTGTATTGCAATGAATACAGTGTGAATAACGTTGGTTTCGTGTTAATTCTTGCAAAAATTAATTATTTGTTTGATTTAGCTAAAACTCAATGACATGAACTGAAATAACTGAATAAAAGAAACAAAGATACGGACGATACGGACTCCTGCAGCGTGTTTTGAAATAATCAATGTAATGTATGCAACTCATTATACACCACATGCATTATATGTTTAAAGAAAATACTAAAAAAACATCAACTAAAAGTTATGGAGCAGGATACAAATATATTATTAGAATTAACTCATAACTAAATAATAAAACATTGCTTTTAAATCAAATTAAAACTCCAAAATTTAGAATTAAACAAAACTCATACGTAGGCAACACAAAATACCTAAAAGGTAAAAAAAAAATTGAAAGTTTCGTTTCGCTGAAACTTTCGTTAGATTCAGTTAGATTCAATCTGCTCCGAATTAAACGATCTCCCCCAAACGCACTATGTTGTATATGCATGAAAATAGAAAAAGAAACTTTTGATTAAGAAGTCTTGGCTGAAATCCAAACGCCCAACTTTGTGTGCTTGTAAATATTCGCTGGACGAAATTAGGCGATGCGCGAATTTATGAATGTCTCCGTCTTCCGGCCGACTTTTTGCGTTCTGTATTTCCAACTTCCTGCGTTCTCTACAATTTCCAATGAATGATCAAAACGAGCATAAGATCACATAACATATTTACAAATATTTACAAACTCAAGAACCATACATAAGCTCAAAACAATTAATTGATTAAATAATCTTGTTTATTTACACCCAAAACCTGAAAACTTGATACATTTTTAGTACATAATATAAACAAATTCTATATTAAAATGCGAAAGTGTAAAGTGATTTATCACATCCTAGTGTAAAAATGTAAATTACAAAATAAAATTGAATGCAAACATAGGATTCTTCAAAGTTCAACAAATCTATTTAAAACAAGTTGTGATGATCAGCTTGGGGCGAACGATTTAAGAACAAAAATATCCCAAGTTCATTCGAATTGGGTCTCTGCAGAGTGTGTTCATTCACATCGTTGGTCGCTGTGTTGATCCAATTATTTGAATGGGCAAAGTCATTTATTAACTCGCAATTAGCCTATTAAGTGCTGTTAGTTGTTACTCACTTTATTTCACGATGTATTGTTCATTCAGAGTTTACGGTTTACAATTGGCGTACGACACTGTGGCGAATTAAATCGAAAACCATTAATTAAAATTAATTTATGGCTTTCTAACAAATACATTTGTATATTACATTAAAATTTCTTAATAAAGTATTAATATTATTACAAAAGTACCCGTTTTGTTATTTTTTTGTTTTATTTCTTAAAATTACAATTACGATTATAATTGCAAATGCAAATGCTGAAATGTTTAAAGTGATTAAGTAAATGCTTGAATCTTATAATGAAAACGTGATGTTTTCGCAAATAACAAAAACGTTCTAACAATTGTCTGGTGATTGTGCACGTATTGCACTATAAGTCAAGTCGTAAATGGATTGGAATATTTAAGTTGATTGTGTTTTACACGTAGAAATTTGCCAACATCGACGTTTGTTAGCTGCATTTTGTTTTACAACGTTTTGTATCAAATTTTTAAATTTAGCAATAGTTTCACACTAACTGTACTAATTACAATTTGCTTATTTTGATAATTACTGAATGTTTGAAGTTAAATCACAAATTTTTGAATATACATCACAAGTAATAGTAAATTACTATCTAAACTATAGTTTCTCACATACTCTTTTTCCATCAATCAGTTTTATTTTTATTTATAAATTTTAGTATTTTATGTTCAAGTTGGTTCAAGTATATTGAAATATATATATCCTGAGTTAAAAGTGTTGACAGTTTTCATTATTTCACTGAATCGGACGATAATCAGATTGTCTTCATCAGTTCAATAATGATAAATTTCTTCACCAAATAATATACAATGTATTATTATCTGAAATCGAGTTATATTTCACAGACTAATAGTTCTTTTAATTACAAATTAAATACTTCAACTTTGAACACTGCACCACACAACATTTGATAAATCAATTTGATCACCTACACTAAATAGTAATATACTTTACTTTTAAAATGCGGGAATAAATAGTTCTGTAATCTGGAACTTAGTATGCTGAATTGGCCAATGGAAATGAGTAGATAATGGGTGTGGGCAAAAAGTAAATTTGATTGCCTAGCTAGAGTTGAGACACATGGCCCTTATGACGATTTGATTTTGTTCACAAAACACTGAAACATAAACAAATATTTTAGGTTAATTTTTTTCTGCTAAAACCGAAAAAACTAGATTTGTATAGTATGCGTATTTTTGTACGTCCATATATATTACGCCTTTGATCTATATTTACTGGATACCGACACTTCTGACGTCAAAAATATGATAGAATGAAAATATGCAAACTTTTTGATGAACAGATTTGGAACGCCGCACCAACCGTTGCTAGTCGACGTCCATTGAATCATTTTTTTCGACGAAACCCATCATCTTACCACTTATAATTAAAACACATAGCTGTCATCTGAGTCCAACTTAATCTCATTTCAACACGAACGTGTCGGGTAATTATCGTCTGATGTATTACGAATGCATCATTTTATTTTATTGCTGCGTGGCACGCCCACGTACGTATAAGTTGGCCACAATTTAACGATTCAACGTGTAAAATATACTGAAAAAGAATTGAATTAGTTACCTATTAGTTGTGAGTTTAGTTTAGGTAATATTGGTTGTTGTTTTCCACCTTGTGTAAAAGCCTCTTCCTCTCTGCTGTCAACCTCAAATGATAGCGGCAGCAAAGCGGAAAAAGACAAATTCACAAGTGGTTGTCATTGTTGTTCTACGTAATGATAGTTAGAAAATTAAAAGTATTAGAGACTAAATTATTAAATAAATGGTTTTCCTATTTTTTTCAAATTTCACGTTGCTTAGTCAATGCGGCGACGTGATTTAATAGTTGAGAATGTGATGTATGGCAAAAATATGTTACGCATTTATAACCTTGGACTATTTCGCGCACATTGCACAAATATCGTTAAATAATCTATTTCGTAACCTCCGATGAAAAAATAAAGCACTGAAAAAGTTACATGGTGATTAAATTTAATTTTTGTGTTTAAACAAAAATTGCAAATATTTTACCACAAACAACACACGCAGTTTTCGTTAAAATAAATATAAATCTATATTGGGATATTAAGAAATTGGAAATATTGGTATATTTCCGGACCCCTTGTAGAGAAAGCACTTTTCATGCTTTGGAGTCAGGCACTTTTAAATCCCCCGCTGGGTTGTTCACTTTACCCATTTTGCTATATTCATTGATTGCACTATTTCCCGCAATGCGTTGATTCAATTTTCATGTTTTCGTCGGGATCTAACAGCAACCGTCGAAGTTGTTTTGCACAGCTTGTTTCTTTGGAAAAGATCTTTTTTGTGTGAGAACATTTTAACACAGCTAGATCCAGTGAGACGACTAAATAAATTGAGTTTGATTTGGAGGTTTGGTATACCAAATACTAGAAGAGTTCTTGTTGTTGTGAGTCTGTAACATAAAAATCAATTAAGTAAAGTATGGTACAACTCATTTCAAGCTTATTAAGGAGCCTTTCCTTTCTCAAAATTAATGACATTTAACTTGAAAATAGGATCTCAAAACTTTTACGAACAAAAATTTGTTTCAATTTAATTTAAGTTAATTTTAAGTTCAATCTTCAATTTGTTACATAAATTATACATTTGTAATACAATCATTTTATTAAACCGTTTATTCTTTGTTGATGTTCAAAATTTGATAGTGTTAGCTTTCAAAATAGCCGAGTTATAACCACAACAATGTAACGTTGTAACAATTTTTCACAAGTATTATGCAATGTTTCACTTTAACCATAAATATGAAAATATGTAACCCAAATTAACAATGTATATGAAGTCATTTTTAATCAAAAGCATATCCCTAATCAATTTTTAAAATTATATAACGAGAGCTTTTAAAATGGCGGAGTTGTTGCCAAAAAACGTTATAAAATATTTTACAGCATGCTTCAAATTACATATTTAATTTAACATTAATTAGTTTACTTTAAAATATAACTATTATTATTATTACTCTCTATTTGTGAGAACCAGAAATTGGCGTAGTAACAATTTTTCACAATTACTGCAATTAATGCAATCTTAACCTTAACCATAAATATTAAAATAATTATCCCAAATTTAAAACTTTATGAAATAATTTTTAAACAATTAGATTTTCGTAATCAATATTTAAAATTGTACAACAATATCATTCAAAATTGCGGAGTGACAACCAAAAAACAGCAATATAAAACATTTTTTGACCTGTGTCAAATTACATTTTTAAAGTGATTATTTTATACTATGCGACATATTATCCTCAAGTTGTATTCAAAATTAGACTAAATAGTAAAATATTTAAACTAACTTTATATATAACTGTTATAAATCATCAATTTATCAATATTTAAAATTTTATGTTGAGGACAATCAAAAAGGCGAAGTTACAGCCAAAAAACAGCGTTATAAAACATTTTTATGGTATGTTTTTAAATTAAATATTTAATGTAACCTTAAATAGTTAACTTTAAAACATAAATATTAAATTTTCAAAGTAATTATTGTATCAAACAGCTTATCATATATTATTGTGCAGAAGTTAATTCCACTAACTTACAAAATGGTGGAATTATAACCTTAAAAGTAAAACTAATACTATTCAATATTCGATTGTTCTGTTTTCTTGCGCAGGTACACTTTACACCTTAATTATACATATTTATCGCCTAACTTTTATGTTTTTGAAATACAAATTTGATATAATATATTATTCTTAGTTTTTTTTTCAAAATTTACCTTAAATAGCATCCAAAATGGCGGAATTATAATCCTAAATTGACATTCATTACACTGGAACTCTAAATTTAGCAATTAAAACTAAATAATTCGGTATTCAAATATCAAATGTCATTCAGAAAACATTTGAAATGGAGGAGTTATGGCACTTAAAACATGATTTTAACCTACAAAAATTTCAAACAAAGATTTCTCTTTAAATAAATATGCCGAGAATGTAAGCAAACAAAAAAAAGTTACAATACCTCAATAAAAATCCGTAAATTTAAACACTTAGTAAACACGTTGAGTGTTAAATAAGCATTGCATGCCCGTTTTGAAAAGTCATAATGAAAGAATGTTATCAGCATCAAATTTATCACCATCAACTAGTTTACTAGAACAATATGAAGCTGTAGCATTGTAATACAAAGCCGCATTTAGTTCCGCGATAAATTACTGTACTCACAATATTTCTAAACAAAATGAATAACAACAACAAATAAATGACATTGTTCGTAACTAGTAATTGGTAATAACTAAAGCGACAAGAATAAATAACAACATTACTAGATATTATTGGAAATCTCCATAACACAATTTTGTACTACAGTACTACAAGAACCTTGATTGTTTTCTGTCTACTGCCATAATCATAATTTTCATTTGTCCACAATTATAATTTTAATAAAAACAACCAACAAACACAATTTTTCGATTAAACAAGCACATGCTCGTCATTGAATCGTATTTTTTCGCTTGATATTTATAGTTTCGTTATATAATGTTGCATGTGCAGCAGCATTATCTATTCAAACGAAATAAAACGGAAAACATAGCCGTTGATGTGGATGTTGATGTGGATGTCGATGTCAGTCAATGTGCATTGTGTCGTGTCGTCGTTGTGTTGTGCACTCCTCGAATTCAATTATCAACCTTGACTTAACTAACTAACTACAGAATGAACATAATAACTGGAATTGTTCATCGGCGCTGCCGTCATCGTAGTAATAACAATATTAAAATGCACTTACAATCAATTGTTTTACAGTATTTGTTTCCCACCTTTTGCGTGTGCGGTACCATCATCAGCAGCAGCAGGTTTTCATTCTAAATCCTTTAAAACGAACAGCTGCAAGCCTACAACTTTGTAGATTTTATTGATATTTAACAATCATTCATATACTAAATATGCTTTTAATTCATCAAGTAATTATTTTATTTTAAATTTCAAAACAAATACAGACATTTATTATTAATGATTAGATTATCCTGATTTTAAACTTATTAATGATAAAATAAAATATACGAAGTAATTCTGTACTAGTTGTGTGAATTTGATGGTAAATTGTTAACAATTGTCAAAAATGTCAACAATAATTTTCAAGATTCTGAACTAACAATTTCATGGTCGAAACTATTAATTGTTATTACATTAAGTGTTCTTACATAAGCCAAGTAATTTTATAGCATTATTTTCAGAATTTACTTTTATCCATGGTGTAATCCTATGTTCAAAATTAGTACAAACAACAAATAAAAAATATAAAGTATAAAATTTTGTTATCAAAGATAATTCGCAACTTACTGATAATTTATCACCATTACTAAACTAAAATCAACAAATGAATAATACATTATAAATTACCGACACAAACAAGTAAGTACTGTGCAAGTACAAGCAAGTACAAATAAGTACATAGTCTATTTGTTGACTAATCATATATTAACACATGCAGCGTTATCACAAGCTACTTATTTATCATGTCTAATGAATTTAATGCATCATTACTATAATTAGTCATTACTGTGATTTCCCCAGTCAGGTGTGTTTATTATCTATTAATACAATGCACACCATAAAATAATTTTATGTTTCATCGTCATTCTTGGCTATTTTGATTAAAAAAAAAATAAAGTGAAAAAAATTATAAAAAAAATAATTTAAGCATGGATATATTGAATTAGTTATCAATTAGTACTGGATCATGTAACTAATAAACAACTTTTGTGTTTTTGTTTTTTGTTTAATTTGATATTGGTATTATCTAAAGTAATTGGTTAAATAATAAACAAAATGTTTTACTAAACATATTTAATTATAATTTGCGTTTATCATAATTTGTATTCATTTTAGAATCAAATTTCACAATTCGACTATTAAAAATTGAAAATTACTCTAAAGTATTTGTTAAACAAACAAAAATAGACTTTCTAAAAATTCTAGTGTGGTCTGACCCCTTAAGAAAAAGCATATAATTTAAGGGATAACTAAACTACAACAGAATTACATTTTTTTCAAAGCTTTAAAGGATCGTTGATTTTATAAAAATTCTAGAGTGGCCTAACCCCTCAAACAAAGGCGTTTCGGATTTTCACGTAACTTACCAAGAAAAAAAATTCAAAGAAAATAAAATAACTCAAATGACTCATTCAAGTTTGTGTGTTACCTTGATGTCCAATTAAGACAAGAATTCAATTGTTAGTTTCTTGAAAATAAATGTTGATTGTTTGAAACCACAAGTTAAATAAAATTCTTCAAATAAAATGAGTTGATAAATTTACTCAAAGTTAATACCCAAATAATTATAAAATCAAAAATTTGACCAAGCTCAGAACATTTAACAAACAAAACCCAATTTGTATAAATTCTGTATTTATTTGTTATTTTCCAATAAAACATAATTGAAGAATTACAGTAAGTACGTGTAATTATACGTGATAACTTTTGCGATAAGAGTATAACTATTGTGTTGATAATGTTAATATATAGCCTTAAAACGCGGTAATCAAACTACAAATTGATGATTATTAAAGATAACAGTTGTATCTTTACAATGCCTTGTATAAATATTAAACATTTGACATAAATTACTCCTAGTCACACACTTCTACATAATTCAAACAGAATATGACACTTTCCAACATATTCAACACTCATAATTTGGCTTAAGATTAACTAAAGTTAAGTCAAGTTAAAATAAAGTTGATTTAAGTTCAACTTGTGGCCAATGAAATAGTGTAAAATAGAAAATAAACGAATCGATTGCGCGCCTTTGCATATTTGTACATATTAGCAATTGCTACACGCACACGCTGGTAGGATTGATGTATGTGCACATAAACCAAAAATACATTTTATTGCATTGGCTTAACGCACAAGTATTTCCGTGGATATCCACAATTCGCGTGAATCGCGTCGACAGCATCGCCCAAAGTTTCAAACAAACACACAAATATTTAGTGCAAAATTAAACAATATGATGCAATTATTTTTACAACAGATTTAAAAATTGTTTGTTGTTCATTCCAAGGTTATATGATTTGAAATAAATATCATATTATACAAAATAAGTCACAAACAACGGATAAACCATGCAAAACTTTTAACAGGAAAAATTAGTAATAAAAAAACAATGTACTTACAATTTGTTTGCTAAATTAACGATAAACGACACCATAGTTTAATAAACACAAATAAGTTCAATCGGTTTATAATCCAATCTTCTGTTTGTTGTGTGAAATAAAAATAAAAATCGTAGTCGCCTGAGGTCGCAGTCAGTCGCAGTCGTCGCAGTCACTTGTTTCAGGCGTACGAATTGAAATGCACCAATGAAACAAAACACGAAAAAATCAAGCTGGCCGGGGATAAAGAGTTTGTTTAGCTCAGTTTAGCATTTGTTTTTCGTTGTACAAAAGTTTACCGATTGAGTGAGTTGTGGATGTATCAAGTTGGGAGTAAAGTTAGCAAAAGTTGGTTTGTAGATTGATGTGGATAGTTTTTGGAGGAGTTCTCAAACCGGAGTGGGCGACGTTTGAATTGCGAATGAAGCGCACGCTTACGGCACCAAGTCGCGGTATGAAAGCGAACCGCATGAAAGAGAGGAGCAGGAGCCACATGCGAATGCGTGAATTGCCGTCATTGCCGTTGTTAGTTTTATAGGCGCGCAGCAAACGCAGCAAATGTGTAGGAGTACAACTGTTACGAACTGGTAAGTGTGTAATTTTATGCTAAGAAATAGAGGAAAACTGTACACTGTTTTGTTTTAAATTTTAATTTTCGTATTAATAATATTCGTAATATAAAATATATTAACGATGTTTCGGTTGCCTACATTACATCTCCCTGATCAGACGATAATAAAGAAAACTTTAAATCTTAAAACTATAATGATTTTTATAATTTGACATTACAAATTGTTTGTTGTTCTATGTATCCAATGTTTATTGTTTCCCTCCGTTTAAAATTTGGTTTTAAAATGGAGGAGTTGTTGGCAAAAAATTATCATTCGAACCAACGATAGATGTCGCTTCAAGTTACAAATTAAACACAAATTCGTGAAAATGTCTCACAAACTAATAACAATAAAAAAACAAGTGCATAGTATTATTTGGAAACGTTAATATCTAGTATTTTTAAACCGGGAAACTATTCTTAGAGAAAACTTAGTTAAACTTGTTAAAGTTCCTAAGCGTTTTTTATCGATCTGGCGATAGCAATACTCAATACTTGGACATTTGCCCACTTCATGCATGCGGGTTTTGCTTCGTTTGCCTGTTAGCAATTCCAATCGGTAACATATTTTTGGAAAATAAATGTAACATGTTGAAATCTATACTAAGCGATTGCTGGTAACATAATTACTCGCTGAACACGTACCAACTTTTTGCATGATCACAAAACTTGCAGCCGGAATGTTTTACAACAAATTTCTTTGAATTTCTCAAACATAAAGTCTTGAAAATCATTCGTAGTTACGGAAAAATAATAAAATACATATTTTTGAATGCGTTACAAACTAAACACATTACACGACTAACGAAATGACAAGATTTTTAAGGTAACCTCAAATTTTTTAAATTTAAATAGGTATTGAAAAACCGCAAAGTTGGTGTCACTCTTATTGTTAAGGAATTTGAGTGTTTGCTTTGAAATTTATATGAATTGTTTGGTTTGTGTTGTTTTTGTTTGAATAAAAAACAGAAGAAAGTAGAATAGATCACTAATTAAAGTGTACAAGTTTTGAAGTGCGCAAAATGTCACAAACTGAAATGAAACGAAAACATTGACACATTTATGTTTGCAGGTATTACGTGGACGATACGTCTCTTAAGTGCACGAGTGCAATTGCAAGGTGACGACTGCAATATGTTCGTCATAAACTAAAACAAGGGAAGCCTAAAATCGCTCGCAGCCTATGCTCGCAGCGTTAAGAATGTATTCGTGGAAATCTTTCACTCGGCAGTGACGACATCTTCATTGCTACCGGCGGACTCGTCGTAACTGTAGTACCCAACGCCGCCAACAATACAACAGCCCTGCGAGTCGCGCGTGCATGTCAAGAGGAATATAGCGCCAAGTTCCCAGACTTAACAACTGCCACAATTGGAATAACCCCGCGAGCGAGAATCCAGCGCAGTAAGGACCAGGGACGACTTCTAAAGAGTACCACGCACTCCACCACAAGTCCTCGTATTCATTTCATATACGGGAATTGTAAATCTGGAATATTTTTTGCTTCACTTTCTTCAGCTTGGGAACTTAAGATTGAAATAAGGCGCGATGAAGACGCTCTCACTTGAGGTTTTGAATTTGAGGATAAGGATTGTATTGAGGAGGCGCTGAGAATCCAGTGGGAGTGGGTGAAGTACTTTGTCTTGCGCGACCGCGATGCAAGATCAGTGTGGAAGGCATCACTTTACATTTGTGGCTAACTACTCCAGCGGCGTACGTGTCCTAAAAATAGCACCACATCCGAGTTTGTCTCTATGGCAGTGGTAAACATCAAGAGCGGGCGAGAGGCGTGTTAGTATTTGCTTGGATTAAGACTGTCCTCGTTTTTTAGTGCATAGTTTTCCGAGATTCCGTTGGTTTTCTTTGGCTTACATGTTACAATAAACATATAAGTTTTTATCTTATTTTTAGCATTGACCTAATTTATAGTGCACTGCGTTTTCGATTGATTTATTACATTGTTTCAGACGTTTGTCAGTTTAATAGCTAATTGGAGTATTAGAAACTATCTTTATTGTTTTTTGGATCGTAAATTGAAATAATCACTTCCGGTGCGTATTGTGGGATATGATAGTGGTCAAGTTGTTGATTTGTTGTCAATTTCGTTAATTGTTTAAAAATGTTTTTATTACTTAGTCTTGTAAATCATAAATACCGTTCCACTCAAAACAATTTAGCGCAAAGTTACGCATAATGTTGGTTTCTACAAATGTTTAGGATTTAATCCGAATTGACAATTAATTGACATCTTTTACAAATCTAACGTATGTCTGGTTATATAAATTAAATATCATTTTTAGATCAATATTTTACCACATGCAGAAAACTGCCTAACTGGCTAAAATAAAATTTTTATTCTATTTTATTTCTCTAAATATATATTCCATATATTTCAACTCATTCGTTTGAAAACTGTCAAAGATATTTGTCCGGCGAACAATTAAGCCACAGAATTAAACCTTTTAACATTTGTTTTTTTTTATTAAAAAGATGGTATGATATTGTTTTGACTCAAAGTATTGTTTAAGCAGAGGAAACATTTTTTGTGTATAAAATTTGTAATATATTTGAAAGCTTCATTATTATTTTAAACAATTTGTAATGTTGCAATTTTGGCAAAGAGTTTCAAGTAAGCAGTGCATACACGTAAAGAGAGTAAAACCGAATGTTATCATACGACCATTAATACTAATGAAATACGGATGTTCTTTATGAATATGAACGTCGCGTGGCTGGCGCAGGCGGTTACGAAATAAATTCGGCAGTTCGATCGTAAACGCGTCCCGGACGTCGAAAACGTACAGAAAAACTGCCTATAAATTACACCTCACCCGCGTTCAACTAATAAGAGGCAACTTTGACGCTATGCGCTAATTCCGAACTGCAATTAAAGTTTAAAGGTTTACGATTTCAAGAAGGTACTAAGGAAGCGCCGTGAAGTGCTAAAAAGGGATCGGCGTAAATGAATCAATGAGCTAACCAACCCACATAGATCGCCAGTTATTTAAAGACATCCAATATTTACACATTTATAGTGTGTGTCCTAATAAATCAAAATAACTTTAGGAATCAATGTTCTAATATGATAAAACTGTATATTGACGAAATTAAAAACTAGTTAACAGAAATTAACCAGTTTAAAAGCATGCTTCTATGATTCTCTACGAGAAATAATATTTTTGTTTCGTTGTGATGAAAATAAACTAACTGAGAAAGGGGAGATTGCTTGCAGTACAGCAAAAAATAATGCGCTCGACATTTCTCTTCCACTCATTGGCTCCAGATGTGTGTCCGCTGGGAAAACTCTCTGTATACAACAACGATACTATATTTGTACGCATTGCCACTCTACTATGAATTATTAACACTTAATCTTACGGCATTTAAAAATAGGCGACGTGGATAAAAGCCCCCGATGAAAGGATACTTTATGATTGAGTTATAAGCGTGCATGTTTGTGCAGCGTTCATCTCCATTTTGGACAAAAGTGCAAATTCATAATGAATGGATAGTGCATATATTTTTCAACAGCCGCAGACATATTATGTAAACAAATTTAATTAAACAAGATGGTGAACTTTATCCATTTTATCCCCCTAAAGTTCTATTTCAAACATAAAAACTGGTATTCATCAATATAGTCAATTTATATCAATAAAAATAGAAGTTTTGTGTTTGTGTTCGGATATGTTATGTATAGGCTCCGGGACGGAGCACATTTACTGGACCCCAAATAAATTGCCAACGAATGTCTTAATATTGATGTTGGAAACTGTTGTCGCTGACAATTTTGTCAATTTTAAATTCATGGGCAAAGACGTATTTGAATTTAAGAGTTTTCTCTGCGTCTTCCATGCATTGACAATTAAAAAAGTTTATGGAAAAAAATTGAGAATTGCTGAATTAAATGTGGAAAATTCATGCCTTAGACACGGCTAATTGTATGTGACTTGCTCCCCTATCAGCACCCCGTAAAATAAGTTTGTAATAGGCCCCAAATAACAAAGTAAGAAACTTTCTAAACCTTTGCCATTAATATTGTGATCTCGCTTCACTATACTTCAATACAGAAAAACGCACGCCCGGGGAGAGCGGAAACTGCTAGTAACAAATACAAAACGAAGTTATTAAATTTTGGATAAGTACAGAATCAAAATGGCGAATCACCAAGTGGCGCATGCGCATATTGAATTTCTAGAAAACTTATTTATTTCAAACAAAACATTTATAAGCAAGTTTTAGTATAATTGTTAAACAATTAGGTTTGTTGAGCTTGTTTTTCTATTTTACTGGCTTCACTACTCTCAAGTTGTTCCAAAGTTAACAACGAAACTCCAAGTTGATCTTCTCTGGTGAATGGTTGCGCCATCTGTCGCAACCAACGCTTAGACATCTGCAGACACAAACATATTTAACCTGCTTAACATTATAAACATGTTACAAAGTACCTGTACAGCTTCTTCAGTAGACAAATTGCAATACGAATCTTTTAAATGTTCTTGAATCCATTTTGGTAATTTAGACCGTTTGTCTGCGCGTGAAAATCGTTTATCCGCAAATATCATAATACCATAATCCGTTTTTCCACGGATAGCACGTCCAACGCACTGAGCAGCGTGCCTCATAGCGTCAAAAGTTAGAAAATCATTTTCTTTTATCTATAAAAAAACGTAATATTGTCTTTTACTTTGCTCAATATTCGTTATATAGTGCAATTTTCATTAGAAGATTAGATTAAATTACTGTCAAAAATATGTCTCGGACCTCATTTTATGAAAATTGCTCTAAATGATATGATTGGAACTATAAAACTTTTAACTAACAACTTTAATTACCTGAAATTGATCACGTAAATAATCCAATCTTGCTTTTAATATACGTGATTGCGTATAAACATATGGAATACCAAACATCAGCACAGCTCGGCCTAGATGATGATCAAAATCAACACCCTCAGATACTTTACCTCTTGCTACTGATAACAAAACAGCTCCTCTACCCGATTCGCATGCCTAATTACACAAATATTATATAGGTCAATTCAAGATGAAGTAAGAAGATGGAGAACAAACATATAATTCAACTTTACCTTAATATAATACATCAAAGCAAAACTTGTTTCTGCTGAATCCTGTGTTTCAATAAACAATAACTTATAACGCTGTAAACTGTCAATGACGCCTTGATCATACCAACTAGCAACAACTGATTCCAAATACATATATGATGTGAAAAAACACACAACGCCATCTGGAACATTTGCTGCAATCTAAAATATTCACACCCATAATAACCTTCCCTTATTTCTTAGAAAAAACTTCAATTATTCACGAAAATAACAAAAGAATTACCTCAACTAATAACTGACCATAATTTCTTATGACAGCAATATCTTCACGTGTCTCGAACTTTGAAGATATAGCAACTTGATCATTACCCTTGGAAACAATCTATAAAAATGTCAATTTTTACTAACACTACACAATACAAATAAAAAGATATAATAAATCACCATTGGTAATAAACAAGGACGTGCTAATGTCATCGTGAATGAAGACATAATCACTGGATTGAAATTTAAAATCTTCGGATACATATCCAACGGTGATAAAGTACCAGAAGTGATAACAACTGTTTGAAAGCGATCGAAAACTGGTTTGATTGCAATGGAGGAATCTAAACAACTAAAATACAAAACAGGATTGGATACTGTTGGTGTTTTGTCGTCGAATGGTTCAACAATAATAGTAAATCCTTTGGTGTAAGTTGAGACCAAAGTTGCTAAGTGTGTGATTAAAACTAATGGACTGAAATCAGCTAAATCGGCGATTTCTAGAGTTTTTAACAATGAAGATAATCTGAAAAAATGTGAATATTTAATTAATTAATACTTGGTTTTGTCGTTAAATGAAAGAACTTACCGTTCAGCACAAAATCTTAATGGTTTTCGTTCAATGCACACTTTACTTTGAACATCTTTAAGAAAACCAGCAGGAGTTTCTTGCACAACGTGTTGGACTCTCAAACGAGTTTTTAAATATTCGATAAATCGTTTAAGGAATGATACAAAGTGTTCAGCGTTTCTTATATTTCCAGGTACAACCTCTGCAAATTAAATCCTTAATTACAATATTGTCTGCCAACCAACGCCACCATGTGATAGTATTACCATTTAAGATTTCATCAGGTAAAACAGGATTTGATAGAATAACATCCGTTTCTCTTGCTGTGCTTGCATCCCTTAATCCTTGAACTAATTTTTGATATTCGTCTTGTAATTTGTTTTGATCATCTTCTCTCATTCTGTGATAAAAAGTAAATTGAATACAAAAGTGGCACACATAACCTAAAATTCATGTTACGGTTTACTCACTCTGCAATCGTTTTCTCCAATAAAGTAATATTCGCTGATGATTTTTCAATAATACGCCGATTAATTTTAACACTCATTGAATCGATACAAACATTATCAATATTGTGAGCCTCATCAAAAATAACAACAGCTTCACGGGCCATTTCTTTCGACACGACATCAGCAATTTTAGGATCTAACAAATAGTGATAACTGTAAACTACAATATTTGCGTGGATAATCTAAAATGATTGAAAAATTTTAACAAACTTCTTAAAGCTTAGAAAAGCACGAAATATTTACCGCAAACCTAGCCAAAAAATAAGGACACCAATTCTTTTTCCTGCCATACATCTTTAAGTCATCAATAGTGTAAACCCCATGAGGTAAATTGCTTTCTTTACCATCCAAAGCAAAACCTTCATAATACTGACAAATTTGTGTGGATTCATCATAACCATGTCTGTCTCTAATGTATTGAGCTGTGAGTGAATGACACTTACCATCAACAATTTTTCCTTCTTTTTCAGTACTAACCTATTATTTAACATCATTAAAACACAATTAACTATTTAGTGTCAACCATCTTAAATGTTTTAAATGTTAAATATATACCTCAGGATGGATACATAAATTTTTCCGTGAAGTTAAAACAAGACCAGTTAAACTTGGATACTGCCCATCTTCTTTTTCATAAAACTCTAACAATCGCTTTAATTCTTCCATAACTTTCTCGATTTCAGGAACTGTACGTGAGCAATAAATTAGTTTTCTTACTTCATAGGGATTTTCCATCATGTATGCAACTATTAAGGACAAAAGTGTTGTGGTTTTACCAGTTCCTGAGGGCATTTCAAGTAAACAATGACCCTAAATTGACAAAAAAAGAAAAAATTAAACTAACTTTGAAAATAATGACAAACATTATACTTTTTATTGTTATATTGTGGTATACAATTACCTTAGCATCAAGAGCGCGTTTAAGTTCACACATGTACGCATATTGTTCAGGATAAATGTAATCATAAGGAAAATAAACAATTAAACCATCAACACTTAACCTAAAATAAAAATAATCAACTGTAATTTAAAGAGCCTTATTAAATTGTACAAACTTACTTCATTTTGAACTTTGTTTAAATAACTGTAATTGTTTAGACAAGTACTGCTTTGCGGGAGATTTGTTATAATTGTTCTGATTATTTATAATGTTAATAACACCGGCGAGAACAAATTCACTTGGTAAACAGAACTGCACAACATCTTTAAAATAATTTTGACAGCTGTTGCTCACTTGTGCTTCGTGCTTCTTCGTACACATGTGTTGAGCTGTGTTGAGCGAATCTGAGCGAATCTATGGAGCGAATGGTCCACTATGGTTATGGTCCACTGCAGTCCACTTGAGTCCACTGCTACACAAATAGTGTTGCTTGCACTTGCACTGGCTTGCACATATAATTTGTCAATTTTTGGCAGCAATGCGTATTCAAAACACAAAACTACATCACGGAAATACATTGCAGTTTAAGGTAGTTGTTGGGGTTAAGACGGGTTACTTATCAAAGACGTGATAATACATTGACCCTTAAAATTTGAAGTCGATTGACCAGTTGTATTCCGAGATATATTCAATTAAAAATTGGATAATTAACATTGGTTATATAGGACAGCTACTACTCATATCCAGTAGTATGTATTTAAGTTATAAATAAAAACGTAACTTGCAGATATTTACTAAAAACAAGCTTTAATGCTTTTATTTTATATTTTTTAAAAATTACTAGCAGTTTAAAGTTCAACCATTTAATGAAAACCAATGAAAACTATACATCGACGACATCGACGGGCTCAGACGAGACAACTTGGCAACACTGTACCAGAGTTTATATGTGTACAACATAGCGGACCGCTTAAATACCAATACTTTTTTGACAATATTGTACCCATTCCGAAATGATACAACAATAAATCACTAATTATAGTTATTAATCACACAATATAATTGTTCTAATATCTTAAACTTTGTTTACATACAACTATAATAAAGTGCTGACAGACATAGACAACTAAAATAAAAAATAAAAATTTTAAAGTAAAAAATTACAAACATTTCAAACTTAAATCTAGAAAAACTATAAAAATTAGCATTAATATAACAAAAATGAAAAAATTAAAATAGATTTAATCAACTTCTAATTTTCTGAAACTTCCTTGCAGTTCAGTAATTTCACCCGCAGTTTGATTTCTCCTGCAAATAATTCCTCTATCCGATAACAAATTCATAGCATCGTACGATAACAAACGCTCGCGTTTAGCTGTCATTTCTTTTTTCCACAATTCAATCATGTCAGCCATTGGCATTACACCGCCATATTCTTTTGGTAGACAAATCGATGGGAGGGATTCGTGTAATTCACTAATCGAGTTATGGAGCTTAAATTAAAAAAATATATATATTTTATGTAAGTGAGGTTAGATTATCATAATTAAGGTTAACCAGAGGTTTATAAGATAGGTTTGAATAAGATAAGTTTTGAAAAATACCTTCAAACGATCACGAAGTTTTGGACTTAATCTCGAAGCACCAAACTCAACAACATATTTAAATGCTGGCAATAAATTAATAACATGACAAGCCTTGTGACGAATTGGACAACTTTGCTAATAAACACAAACAAATCAACAATAATATTAAAAAAATGTAAGTAAATAAAACTAAAACAAGATAAGTACTTCTCCCCATTTCATCAAAGTGGCAAACTCGGTAATAGACCAAATCGCTACGTGTTGAATGGTAACATTTGCGCCATCACCGAAATATGTAAGTCCCAAAATTTGATTCTCTTCCTCGTCGATTAAAGTTTCGTAAGTAATCATATGCGCACGCGCCATATCAGTACTGGAAAATCTACTTGGATCCAATTTATCTTCAACAAATAAACCAAAACATTGAAATAAAATTAAAATTTCACTCCAATATAATGTATTACATGGAATAGTCAAAACAACACGCCTGCCATTGTTATCCCTGAATGGGCTCGCAAAGATGTAACCATTCGTGACCAAGTCGTTGATTTTCGCATCTTGACAATCCAAGTCGTAGAAGATATGCTTGAACTTCTTGCGAAAGTTGAGGTACTTGAGCAGCGTTTGTTGTGCCATGGCTAGGCTGAATTTTCTCGAACGTAGAAATCGAAGCAGGAAGTTATCGTCTGCAACAAGCAAGCAAGCGCAAATGCATTACTTATACTGGCATACTATAATCTCACTATCAACGCATTTAATTCACAACACAGACACAGAACACACAATGCGAATGCACGACTGCGACTGAATCGAAAATGCATGTTGCAATTATGCAATACGAGTGTTTGCATAACACACAAAAAATAAAGTTACAACATTCACCTCTATCTCTAACAAGATACTTCCTTGTTTTCTGTGTTTGTTTCAATAAAAAATTATAATAATTTTTTTTGTTTACTCACGCAACTAGCGTGATGAATCTTTGTACCAAACACATTTACAACTACAGGATGATCTCCGATTCATATCTATATGCTTTTTAAAATTATATAATGTTTTTTTGTTAACATACATTTTTATATTACAATATGTTGCAAGTGGTAATTAATTATTTATGGAGTGTTGAGCAAATTAACGAGTTAAATTGGATTTGTATTAAATGTTTAATTATTACTTACGCTACAAATTGCTTATTGGTAAATCACTACTTGACCTAATGCAGCTTTTTGACAATTATAATTGAATGTACATACACAAAACAATGATTTTTAATTCTTAATTAATTGTAAATGTATACGTGTAGTAATAACCATAGATATTTAGGAATAACGCATTGCACATTTTGTAAAATTGCAACTTTTAGTACTTATAAAATGTTAAATATTGTTATTTTTATAAAAATTAAAATTTATTTCAAAATTGTTTTAGTCCAAAAAATATTATGCCGTGTGGTTGATACTTAAAATAATAATTATAGGATTATAGCACTACTCAAAACTTTATCTCAATTGTACCTCATTTTTATGTTGGACGGTCTAATAACTCGAGCATGTTTCAACTATGTGACTTGAAATTTGAAATATATCTAAAAATATACATTTTATATAGAAGTACCTAGGATTTTAGCGATATATTGATTTTTGGCCAAATGGCACACTTTTAAAATGTAAAAAAAGTGCCCGAAAAAATGTCAAATATTTGTTAATAACAAATGAACTATGCAATATAATCTTAGGTCTTTTTATATACAATGTATTTTTGAAGTTATATCCCAAATTTCAAGTTCATCCATTGAAAAATGTCTGAGTTATGGAGTCCGGGCAACTTAAAAATGTAATAACGAGATAAACGGGTTTAAAATTTCGAGTAGCGCTTTAATCCTATACATGTCGCAAGGGTAAAATCAACAATTGAACCTTTTAAAAGTATTATTTTAGTATCAAACAAACGGCATAATATATTTATGATTCTAAAGTATCGGTTAAGCAAAATAAAAAGATGGATTTTTTAATAATTCTCGAGTGGCCTAACTCCTTCATAAAGAAAGTGACTAGTAAAACAAGCCACTTTTATTTTTTCATACACGTAACAAACGAATAGGTCAAGAAGATTAAAGTTGGCTTGTAAATAAAAAAATCATACCCAATAAACAGTTTTGAATATCAGGATTACTTTGAATCCACTCCCTGAATTGTACCAAACATTGTTTCTTGGTAGCTTCATCTTCACGAAGTTCATCCACCGCTGTTTTGGCCACAACATCCAAAAAGTTTTCCTCAGCAGCTTCCCTTTCCTTCAAACTGCGAGTGCAAGAGTCCGGCATAATCAGTTTTGTTGACGTCATGTTGTAATCTGCATAATTCAGAATTAAAATTCAATAAAAGAAATAAAATTAACATAAACACGGTAATGACACAAACAAATCATAAAGAATACAGTAATTATCATAGTAAATAATAATAAATATAAATACAAATACATAAAGACATAAAGAGAGTGAAACATTGAATGAGCTCAGTGCCACTTTATTTCTTTAAAGTCTTGTTGGTTGTTGAAAGAAAGAAAGTATGTTAGTCGTTAGTTGTCAGTTGTTATTTACCTGGTTTTTGTTGTGATATCACAGAACACACGCAAGGTTTGCAATGTCCAATGCAATATAAGTAAAAGTTATGTTTTGCATTGCTAAGATAATTATTATTATCTAAGATTTACGTTTATTTATTAGCACGAACGAATTTTTAAAACAAAAGATGTACTTATTTTTTTATTGGTATATAATTATTGTTGTGAAAATTTTATTATATAACTAATTTTTGAAATACTTATAAAAGTTGTTAAGGTATTATTACCACTACAATTATTAGAAATGTAATTTGTTGTTGTCAGTAGCCGTTGATTTTGCTTTGTCAAACAAACAAATTTTGTATTTTCCAACGTTAATATCGTAGTAGGCTTATAAATGAAAAAAACAAATTTTGTTTGGAGTGCATAAAACGCATGTAAAGTGTTTTATAGTACAACATAAATAAATTTTATGAAGTTTTTATTATGCAAATAAACTTTATATAATTTAATATTAGCAATGAAAACAATAAAATATTTTTATTGCATTTAATGATTTTTGCACATGAACTTATCAAATGAAATTGATTTCCGCATTTTCTGTTTAATGTCAATTGTTTTTACTTATTTTTGAATATTCCTCTTTGTTTTTGCATTTGAGACTTTCTATACTAATACTAATAAATATTATTAATCTCAAATATTACTACTAATTTTATTATAGATATTTATAAGAAAATTATAGTTTTTGTTAAAATAGTTTTTAGTGTCTTGTGTTCTGGTGAGGAATAAACAATTATTTTCTTAAAAAATTTAAGTTTTGTAACATTTGCCGAGTTTATAGTGTAATTTGAAAAGTCAAACAGTAAAAGTTTCCCAGTTTTGCACTGGCAGCACTAGGTTAGGTCGCGGTTGCGTGTATTTTCTTCTGCTTTCACATCAACTTTAAATGCAATTCAAAAGTAATCGTTTTATTTGTGAAATGTCGGTGGCGGCGCACGACTGTTTTGTGTTATCTAACTCTTCTCTCGCGAAGTATTGAGCTATGTGCAAATGGTCAAAGTGTATAAGTAGTATCTGTGTTACTAAGTAGACTATAGGCTATTAATTACAGATATGGATGATTGCCAACTGTGATGAGAGTTATGAGAAATTTGCACAACTTTACGTTTCAATAATATTTATCTATTTTAGTTATTTGTACGAAGCTGTGTAAATATTAATTATTAAAGTTATATTTTAATTTGTAATATAAACAAATTTGATTGGTTTTGTATTTTTAGCATTGTTAGGTTGTTTAATATTGTTCTTAAACACAAAACTGTAGACTTCTTTGTAACTTTTTAACCTAACCCAACCTAACTTAACCTAAAATAAACATTTTACTTACCAATAAAAAAAATATTCCAATTTCTTGGGTGTTATATAAAAAAAACCCTGCAAAACACTAAAAATTTCGTTTATATGTCGGACTGTTCAGCATTTTCTTCTAGGTTTTTCAATTTATTTAATTTTGGATGCACAAAAAACAGATTCTCTTTTAAATTTGTGTTAAAACATAGAATTATTTGAATACATTTCAGCCAAAACACACAAATTGGTAACTATGTTGAGTGTTGTAAGAAATTTACACTATTTTTCGTTTTAATAATATTTACCAATTTTAATTATTTGTACAAAACTGTGAAGATATTAATTATTGAAATTACATTTTAATTTGTATCATAAATAATTTTGATTTATTTTGTTTTTCATATTGTTACTTTGTTTAACTTTGTGTTACTCAAAAAAAACTTGATTAATACTGACATTTTTGTTTATAAATTCCATCGTTCTGCCTTTTCTTCTAAATTTATTGATTTATTTGGTTTTGAATACACAAAAAATAGTTTTTATCCTAATATTGTTCAAAAACTTGTTAATAAGTAAATAAATTTCAGTCAAAACACAAAAACTGAAAACATTTGCACAACTTTACGCTTCAATAATAAATGGCTTTTTAAATTACTTGTATGAAACTGTAAAGATGTTAATTCTTGATTTTAGAGTTTAAATTCTAACTTAAACTAACCAGCTAACTTTGTTTATTTTTATGGCATTCTTGGTTTGACGTTCAACACAAATCTGCAATTTTCCTTTGTAACTTTTTAATTTATTCTAACGTAACCTAACTTATATTAACCCAACCTAACCTAACCTAATTGAACATAATATAATCATTCTACTGGCTAATAGAAACAATAAAGAAATTTCTTTTGTGTTTCACACAGAAAACTGTAAAAACGCTACAATGTTCGTTCATGTTTTGGATTGTTCGGCATTTTCTTCTAATTTATTTCTAGTTATTTAGTTTTGGGTACACAAAAATCCAATTTTCTCCTGAATTGCTACGGAAACTTATTAATATTTGAAAACATTTGAGTCAAAAACACAATATGTACAATCTTAGTGTAGGATTAAAGTATTTCGTAAAAACTTTCCTTATTGAAATAAATAAAAATGATAACTAAAATAATTAACTTACGAGTGCTTGTTAAATAAAATAACTTCCAAATATGAACCAGTAGACTACAGTAGACAAAACTACACCACTGACAACTGTCAACTGAGAAAGAAATAGCAAGTCCCGCGGAATATATGCCAGTTCACCACTTTCCACCACTTACTCAAACCACAATTTCGCCGGTATTCGGCGTTGGGATAACCTACAGCGCAATACACGAGTAAAAGTTTTATTGCCCCAACGCAACTTAATAAAAGACATTACCCATTTAATAATATTAAAACCATCGCACCACATCGCTCAACACGCAAAAATTGTAATATATTATTAAATTGAGTTCTGCGCTCAACACTACAGGAATAAAAATTTATTATATAAGAATCATCGAATTGTACATCATTATGTGTGATTTTTTTGTATTCAGAGTAATTTCTATTTAGTTTTACTTTATTCTTATTAGAATGATCGATAATAATTAGTCAAATAACAGAGATGTTATGTTGTTAACGCCAACCAGTCATATAACATTGAGCAATGGTGCTTACCTAATGATTTATATTAAAACAGAGTACGTATTATATAAACTAATTAATGATTTCAATTGGTTGGGATTGATAAAAAACGGAAATCAAACGTATACGATGACGTATATATAGTTCAGTTTGCATTTCTTTTGATATTTATTCTGCTCCAGTAAAAGTAAATCAGTAGGCGCTTTTACGCAAGTAAAGAAGCTGCAACTTTACGTGTTAATGACTGTACAACATGCAGTGATATTTATGATGTGTGTGAATAAAAACAGTACCTACCTACGTTTGTTTCAGTTTATTTCCTTGTTTATGGTGTTACGGTCTTTTATATTAAAACAATATGTAACTTTTTTTATTTTATTTGGTCTATAATTAGTAGAAAACACATTATTTTATTTATAAGAAATTTTTAGTTGTTTGATAGCACCAATTTGACCATCAACACGAAACTGCAAGGAAACAAAGTGAGCGTTGCAAACCACTGCCAACTTTGTTGTTTTGTAGATCTGAGGAATGAGGCGATAGGCCTTTTTTTGTAAGAAATAATTAAAAAGAAAAATTAGAACTTGTCGTACGTGGTGACTAAACTCAAATCTTAGTTTTTGTCTTCGGCGTAAGTGACCGATTTATAGCGTGTGTTTTCATGTGCGTCAATATGTCACCCCATTTTTTACTGCCGCGAAATCGCAGGTGGCCTATTTGATCTGACCACCCTATCTTTCCATTAACGTTTTCCTTTCTACTGAACTCATGTCTACTCATCACTCTATCTTGTGCTCTTGAACCGAAATTGTTAAATTTATCTCTTTGAATATTCTTAAAGTCGTGATTGTGTCACAAAAACATGAACATTGCAAATACAAAATTATTTCAGTTTTGACATGCCAAATTAAATTTTAAGTAAAAATAAATTAAAATGGTGTGATAAGTGAGTTATGCGACTTCAGGATGTCAAAATTTGGAAATAATATAGTTTCAAAAGAAACAAGTAAAACATAATGTTTGTTTTGAGTGTGTTTTTTGGTAATATTTGTCATAAATTTATTTGGACTAAGATTGGAAACAGCATTGGCGGTTAAGTGAGTAATTTTGAATATTGTATGCGATTTTGCGGAAAAGAATGACAGAATGACATGGCCTGAGTTTGGCCGTGCTGTTGTTATGCAAAGAAGAATTTGATTGTAATCGCATACAAAGTTGGCATACATTTATGACGGCATTTGAAACTCAAAGCGATAATGTTGTTCATTTGTTGATCAGCTATCATGCAATTAGAGATTTAATGCTTAATTTACAGATTAGAAACACTATAAGAAGTACAAGGGGAACGCATCTAAAAACGTTTAAATGTCCATTGAAAAATTAGAGATTAAAGTCTTAATTCTCGGGGTCAATATTTCCGTAAGAAATACATAGGGACCGCATAAAAACGCAAAACGTTACAACTATTTCATAAACAAACACTTGAGGTATTTTTATTTCCCTTGTAAATCTAATAACTCCTCACAAACCATGATTGTATATTAGACCTGGTTAGACCGCTTGTTTCCATTGTTTATGAAATACACTTGTTTTTCCATAACTTTATTATTTTTCTGCATTGTGAGCATGAGTGAGAAAGTCACACACGGACGACGAAGTTTGTGTTAGTGTCAGTGAGTCCAGTGAGTACTCTCGGCTGTGTTAGCAATCTCAATGTTCATTTTTGGTTGCTCCCCCCGCATTGATTTCATATGTTAGATTATTAAAAAAAATAAAATGAAAATAAATAGAAAGTTTGACATTTATTTTATGAGAATGGTTAGATCAGGTTAGTGCGGCTGCGTGCAATGCAAAGGTTGCAACTTTAGTAATAAATTCTGCAACAGATGGCACGCCAATACTTTTTAAAATATTTGAAATATAATCCAAGTAATTCAGGTGCACGTATTTTGCACCAATTGAAAGAAAGCATTCCTTCTATAGTTAGTTTATCTATGATTGAAATTTAACGATCAGTAATAAGAAATGTTAACTAAACCAACTTAAACCGTGTTTCAAACTAACTATTAAAATATGAGTAAACAAAACACTACATACCGATTCTCCAGCGATTTTGGGGATTACTTCAAGAGTTTAAGTAAATGCTTCGTAACCTGTTAAATACACATGAAAATCTACAAAACTTTGTACAATCCTTCAATATGATATATTATTTTATCAGTAAAATATAAAATGACTGACTTGGGTGCTCATAAGTAAATAAAAATTTAAATAATAACAAAAAATCTAAGCAACCATCATCATTGTTGCCTTCTCATGCGCCTCTCCATTTTCTTCTGCTTCTTTTCACTAATCTCTGGTTCAGCTGGAGCTTCTTGGAAGAAATATGGTGATAGAATATTCTTCCATAAAATGAAGAAAGCACGAATTGGCGCAAACAGCCATAAATACCAGAAATAATTTGAAATTACAGCTAATACTTGGCAACCTGCTGTTAAAATTATGATGTCTTTCACATGCCTAAAAAAATTAGAATAAAACCATAAATTTACATAACATCACTTTCATTAAAAACTCATAAAAGTCATGTAAGAATAATTACTCTGCAATGCCTCCTTCCATGTTTAGATCAACACCACTGTCAATGAGTTGACCAGATTCTGTGTATTTTGCTCGAGCCATATAAGACATAAATTGATATGAACCAATATAAATTGCACATGAGAACAGGTATAATAACTAGAATTTGTAGGAAATTAATTTATTATGGTGTAAATTAATAAACTAATTCAAATACTTACAATACTAATTGTTGAATTGTAAAAGACCAGAATTATTAATGATATGGCATTTGCTGCCATTGCCATATTTCTGTAGAAATTTAATGTGGATACATTTTCTTCAACAATTTGTTTAGCTCCTTTTGTTGCTACTTTTGCAGATTTTTGCGGAGGCTAAAATTATTAAGGTAAATTTTGTTTATTATGATTTCGTTTTAACTTACCGCCATAATTTAATTGTTTTAATTAATAGTTTTTGTTATAATTGTGATGAAAAAGCTCTAGTCATAAATTGTGAACAACTCAAATTCACCAACACAAGTTTGGATTCATACACATAACCTCCACGTTGTCGCCAACTTTCACAAATATGATAAAACAGGTTTCTGTAAAATTTATTAGTCAAGATGCAACTCAATGCAACTAGATGTAAAAATGTACAATGATGTACAATAACGGTACAATGTTGTTGATAGGTCAATTATTATTAAAATTAATGTGTACTAAATTATTGTCTATTTCTAATATGTTTCAGTAAATATTATTAGTAATGCTAATGTCAAAGTTTCTTCTTCTAATATAATCCAATATATGTATTAAAATTTAACAATTACAAGTTATTACGTTTAATTGTTTTAATAAAAATGGCTAATACACTGTATTATAAATTATTGTTATAATGTTTGTTTCGTAAATATTTAAATTAATCCGTCAAATGTCAAATGTTCGTAAGGGTCGTAAAGGGAGAAACTGACACTTGAAAGTGATTTGTAGCGGTTGTAATGGTACACAAACCATAATCGCAAAACAATTTGTTAAAAATAAGTTTGTTAATGTAAATTCGACTACAAATATCGGACCTAGATCATTTCGACATATATTTTCGTGTTTACAGTTAGTTTACAATATAATTAAAATGCGAATAATCGTAGATTACAACGAAAAGTGCAATAAATAACCTCAAACTGTAAAAACTCTCAAAATGATTTGTTGAAATGAAAAGATGATGGAATACGAATATACGGCTTTTCGCAGAGAAGTCGATCTGCATAATAAATGCTGCGGTGGATCGGTGTGGTGTATTCGAGACATTTGTGGAATAATCTGTGCAATATTAACATGGTTGCTTATACTCTATGCGGAATTTGTTGTGATGAATGTTATTCTATTGCCAAGTTTTTATCCCTTTTACAAGGTCATCAACACAGTGATATTTCAAACTTTTGCCTTTTTGGCATTTGCATCACATTTACGTACGATGTTTACTGATCCTGTAAGTATACTTTAATTAATATTTTCTTTACAAAAGTTTAGTAAACATTGTAGTTTTATGTTGTATTTTTTTTAATTACAGGGAGCTGTACCAAAAGGCAATGCTACAAAAGAAATGATAAAACAAATGGGTTTTAGAGAAGGACAAGTAATTTTTAAATGTCCAAAGTGTTGTAGCATCAAACCCGAAAGAGCACATCACTGCTCTGTATGTCAAAGATGTATCAGAAAAATGGATCATCATTGTCCATGGGTCAATAATTGTGTTGGTGAAAACAATCAAAAGTATTTCGTTTTATTTACAGTAAGTTCTACACTAAACATATCCTAACAAACACTTACTATTAATAATTTCAGTTTTACATAGCAGCAATGTCATTACATTCATTATTCCTGGCAATAAATCATTTTATGGTTTGTATCCGCCATGATTGGAAAGAATGTTCAGCCTACAGTCCACCAGCAACTGCAGTGTTTCTTCTATTTCTATCATTTGAAGCCCTGCTGTTTGCGATCTTCACTGCTGTGATGCTAGGCACTCAAGTCCAAGCGATATGGAACGACGAGACTGGAATTGAACAGTTGAAAAAGGAAGAGGCGCGCTGGGCGAAGAAGAGCCGATGGAAAAGCATTCAAGCTGTGTTTGGACGCTTTTCGATCGGTTGGTTCTCGCCTTTTGCAAAGCCTACGCCGAAATCGAAATTCGAGAGCTTTTTGTATTCCGTGTAGGCATTAAATTCTAAGTGAAATTAGTAGTAATATGTAACTAAATAATTTTACATTTATCTATTGAAATGTTTCAGTCATCTATTGATTTATTTTATTCATCAAAACACTGAATCATTGCACTTTTGTGCTTAATTTATATTAGTAATAAACCAAAATGCAAGTTATGCATACTTATAATTAGTTGCAAGTTCAATTATTGTCACTGCGGCAATTTGTAGGTTAGATATGAATGTGTTTTGTTTAAATGATTGTTTTGTATGGCATTACCTGATAATAATTTTTATTATTAATTTTGTAACATGTACTGACCTTACCTTTAATCATATGTTATGTTAATATTGCTACTATTTATATTTTTTGTAACTATTTGTACAGTAGAGTACGAAATACTAAATTATAGATTATAGATCAACAGTTCTTTGTAACAAAAAAAGACATAGAAATTTAATTTCAAAATAAAACGAAATATTAAATTATTCTAATCTCTGCAAGTCATCACTAGGTTAGGTTCCAATGTATTGACGTTTTGGATAATATCGAAGGCTGATTGGTTGAGCGGTAAAAAATGACACTACATATTAAAAAACCTTTGATAAATAATATTACATACTATACCTTAAAAATGAGTACAATTTTATATTTTACTTACAATTGCAGAATCTAATTGTGATAAACTAATATAATTAAAGCTTTAGATATTTAAATATTATTGTTTCTTCGTGTGAAACACGCTAGATAAGGCTCTGCTGATATGGCTATGCCAGGCACAGGGATTCCAGTTAATGGATTTGATTTATCCACCAATTCAATATCATATGTTTTCATAATGCCAGCAAAAAATGTAAAAATGCAACTACGTGCTAATGTATCAGCTAGACATTTTCTTTTTCCTATAAATTAAAAATAATGATTGTTGAACACTGGAGCTTTTGATCATGTTCCATAGAGGTGTTGACATTGACAATTTGTATGGTGGTATGGGTAACTTAGGGTAACTTACCAATGTTGAATGGAGTAAAATACTGTGGAGATGTTACAGCGCCGTCTTGATCTAAAAACCGTTCAGGACGAAAAACATTTGGATCTTTCCAAAGTTTTGGATCGTGGTTTACGGCGTAGTTGTTTATTAATATGGTCGTTCCCTAAAACATCAAAACACAACATAATTCCAATTGACAGGGAATCTCTGCGGTTTTAAATACCTTTGGAATGTCATAAGTATCTAATTTAGTATCTTGAAGAGTAGTTCTAGGTCCACTTATCGGCGTAACAAGATAACAACGTTGTACTTCCATTAAAACAGCTTCCACGTATGGTAATCTTCAAAAGAAATCAATTATAAATGTAACAAAACAAATTTGAGGTAATAACTAACACAAAACTTACAAATATCGATCCTTATAATGCGGCAAAGTACAATTTTTATATACAGCATCAATAGATTCGTGAACTTTGTGCTTAATATCTGGATACAAGAGCATACACATGAAAGCAAAATCAAGAGTATTACTCGTGGTCGTCGATCCACCAAAAAATACATCAACACACAGCATAACTAATTGATCCTCTACAAACAATACACAATGTTAATTTAATAACTTAAAACATTTACATTTAAGGTTAGGTCCTAACCTAACAATATTACCTGTAAACGATTCATCTTTAGCTTCATTCATCTCAGTAAGAAACGCATAAATCACATCATCGTTTCTCGCTGGATACCAATTATTCATATGTTCTTTTATCACAGTGAGAAACAATTCCTTCATTTCACTATTGATTTTCATAATCAAATCATAACCGGTTGCTTTAGGTGCGATAAAGCGCATCCATGGGAATAAATTCAACCAAGTGCCAGTCATCTCAAATTGTTTCGTGCGTTTATTCATCAAAGTCAACAAATTTTGTAGACGTTTATTGCTATACTCCAAGCGATCGCCCGCCACCAACGTCCACAAAATGCTTAAAACAGATATGCCGATTATGGTTTTGATTTCTTGGGATTGGTTCTGATCGATGAAGTTGATAATCTTGTTGATTTCGTCCGTAATCATAAAGTCCATTTTTTGTTTACCAAAACCGAGCTCACGTAAGTGTCTTATAAGAAACCGACGTTGGGTTTTCCAATGTTCACCATTTGTAAATGTTATTCCTTCAATTAATAAAATTACAAAGTTATACAGGAATAAAAAAGAAGAAAAAAATACCTTTGTTAGTACCAAATGAACGTAAACTAGAAAAAAAATTCGTTGGGCGTGCTTGAAATTCATCCTGCATCATCACTTCTTTGTACAAAGTTTCACTGTTAACACACACGGTGGGTACATTACCTAACTTTAATCCTAGGATATTTGTTTTGTAAATCTCTGATAGTTTCCATAAACCTTCATGATTTCCTTGATACTTTTTAGCGAATTCCTTAACTGTTTCAGCCGTGCCTGTTATCGGATGCCACGTCGGTCCTGGACACGTGCATTGTTTAGAAATTAATTGTTAATTTATTTAAATATTAAGTTAACAATGAAGATGTAATGTTACCTGGTGGAAAATTCTTTGGTTTTACTGTCTTCTCGTATAAATATAACAAAACACAGAGTCCAAGTAGCACGAGCGTCAATAGAATCATGTTTGATTCGTTCGACTGGTCTAAATTTATTCAAATGTTGAGTGCGGAGTTGAGTAACTCCGGAACACTGTGCGTAATCGTAACGTAAAACTGAGACTTAATCGTTCACACAATCTCCGATGGCTCCAAACGAATAAACTGTCATCAATTGAGTGGCCGAAGGTCGCCACTCCGCGTTTTTATACAAGATATTGTCACGTCGAATTTATTTAAACTTGTTGTTTTCTGGTTCTTAAGTGTTGGTTTTTTTTTCGGTTCACTTCTGCAGTATTGTCACTATGAACAGAATAACATTTACATTTGTATTTATTTTTAGTGGTGTGGTAATGTTAGTTTTGTCATTATACATTCATTAAAATCAATTAGATAAGATTTAAATGAGTTAAACTGATAATTTGTGCATCAACACCAAACTGTAACAGTTAAGAATATTTATTAGTTAATAATGAATAGTGTAGTTGGGTGTAAAGCTATTTATACTCTCTCTCTCTCTCTTTACAGAAAGATAATTATTGTTTATATATTACGGAAATAAACACAACAGGATGTACGTTTATCATTAACTTGTTACTTTTGTTAATTTTGTTGATTTTATTCAACTTTTGCGCTTTCTTACCTGTGTATTTTCTGGTTGTTGACTGTTTGTTTTGTATTTTTGCCCTGTAATTGTTGTTAATTAATTATTTATGTCCTGATAAGCACACAGATAAATAGTTACTTGTCATTCATTCAGGATATGTTAACATGTTGAAGTAAAAATAGTTGCGTGATTTAAATATTTTGCAATAACTTACGAGTTAATTGAAGTGATGATAATTTTTGTTAAACACTGCGGTACATTGCACACTAGGAAAAGCTATGTTACAACACATTAAAACTCTTTTGTTTTTGTTTATTGACACCGTAGAGAAATAACAGCTGCCTACTTGATTTATTACTGTTGACTGAAGATCTCTATATATAGCTATAACTTTTAATCTAAACAATCAATTTTCTTATTTTAATTCTTGAATTATTATCAAATAGTATGTCTTTTACGTACACTTTGATTTAATTTAAAATTTATATTTTAAATATTTTAATTCTGCTTTGATCTATTTATATATATAAAAATGGAAACATGGGTTTTGTATTGTTCATATACGCTCCGAAACGGCTGAACCGATTGTCTTGAAACTTTCTGAAAGTAAAAAGAATATCTCCGCGGGCATAATATTCTGAATTTGGTGCCGATTGGTACAAGTGTAATTATTTTAATTGTTTTTTGACCATTCTTCGTTAGGTAGTGACCATTGTTTGGTAATGACATTAATTTGAATACCATGCTAACGTGTATTTCTGACAAGAAAAATAGCAATTTCAAAAAACTTAATGAGCAAATTTTTGTGACGATACAGGTGAAGCAAACAAATAGAAGTCGATTAACGAGATAATGAACCAAGAACCAATTATAATTGGATAATTATCCTACGAAATTTTTAAAATAACTGTACCAAAATAAATTGCTACTGAATATCATAACATTGAAGGTAAATACTGGTATCATTCATTTGCAACTTAAAGCTTTTACAGTCTGGCAATCTCACCAATTGTAAATATAAGGGCGTAGACGTACTAATATAGTGAATACCAATGCTTTTTAACGATTTGCAATTTGAGTTCAAGAGTTTCCTTTGCTTCTTGCATTTGAAATAAATTGCAAAATGGGGCGTAGTAACGCACGCCGATATCTGCTAGTAGTTATAATAAATAATAATTTACGAGTTGATTGAAGCTTTGCAAACTGCCAGTGATAATTATTTTTGTTAAACACTGCGGTACATTACGCACTAGGAACAGTTATGTTATAACACATTGATACGCTTTTGATTTCGTTTATTTATACCGTTGTGAAATACGAGCCGACTACTGGATTTATTTTTGTTTGATCAAAATATAACTTCTATATAGTGTTGAAGTAAAATGACTATAACTTTGAATCTAATCAATCAATTGTTTTACATTAATTTTTCAATTATAATTAAATAGTGTCCGTTTAATTTAATTTAAAATTTAACCTTTAAGTATTTTGATTTTGCTGTTATATTTATAAAATATTTTAACTTACGAGTTAATTGAAGCTTTGCGAACTGTGATTGATGACAATTTTTGTTAAACTGCGTTACATTACACACTAGGAAAAGTAACAACACCTTAAAACTCTTTTGTTTTCGTTTATTTATGTCGCAGAGAAATACTTGATTTATTTCTGCTCGATCGAAATACATCTATAACTTTTAGTGTCGCAGTGAAATGGCCATAGCTTTTAATCTAATCAACCAATTTTCGTACTTTAATTTTTGAATTAAAATTAAATATTTTATCTTTTAAGTACACTTTGAATTAATTTAAATTAATATAAGTATTTTAATTTTGACTTCTAAGTTGGCAAATTTTCAAAAGCTAACCCGTAAAAATTATGTTTGTATTAGTAAGTTGTACAGTTTATTTAATTCAGTTTACTTGACAACTCTTCGTTTAAAACACGGAGCGTAAGGTTCAGGTGAGATTGTAATACCCGGAATTTCTATTCCTGTCAATTTTTGTGACGGATCTTGTTGGGTTATTTCATAAGTCTTCATTACTCCTGCGAAGAATGTGAACACACAGTTGCGAGCTAATGTATCAGCTGGACACTTTCTTTTACCTAAATAATTAATTAATTAACATTATATTTAAAAAATTAAAGTAAAGTTAAAATATTACCAATATTAAACGGATAAAAGTAATTCGGAACTACAACTTTTCCAGAATCATCCAAAAAGCGTTCGGGACGGAAAGTGTCTGGGTCTTTCCATATTTTCGGATCGTGATTCGATGAGTAATTGTTTATCATAACCGTGGTACCCTACCAAATAACCAAATAATATTATTGAATGAATGACATCACAAAAACCCCAAAACCTACCTCTGGAATATCGTACGATTCCACTTTAGTGTTTTTCGTAGCAATTCGAGGACCGGTTATTGGCGTCACCAAATAACAACGCATACTTTCAAAGATTACAGCTTCCACATACGGCAATCTTCAACAATGTCATAAACAAATTATTTACAATACAAAATTTTGTTTATAATACTTACAAATGTCTATCTTTATAATGTGGCATCGTATTGTCCTTGTAAGCTTTATCAATAGATTCGTGAAGTTTCTTCTGCGCATCCGGATATAAAAGCATACACAAGAATGCAAACTCTAAAGTTGTGCTTGTAGTTGTTGCACCACCGAAAAACAAATCGACACAAATCATAACAAGTTGGTCATCTACACAAACAAAACAAACGAACATAAAATAACAAAATAAACTCAACGCCTACAAAGTTCAGAAAGAAACAAGACAATCAAGCAAGCCATGCCGAAAAAAAAACAAAATAAACAAACAAAATTTGGGATTTACAAACCAGTAAATGATTCATGCTTAGTTTCATTCATTTCCGTTAAGAACGCATAGATAACGTCATCGTTGCGTCCCTCATACCAATTCTTCGAGTGCTCATTGATAACACCCATAAATAATTCTTTCATTTCGGCATTAATGTTTGAGATCAATTCATAACCGGTTGCTTTCGGTGCGATGAAACGAAGCCAAGGGAATAAGTTTAACCAACCGCCGGACATGTCAAACCATTTGGTACGTTTTCCCATTAAGTTTAACAAATTTTGTAACTTTGCATTATCGTTATTTAGGCGTTCGCCAGCGAGCAAGGCCCAAATTACGTTGAGGACCGATGTGGCAAAAATACGACTGATAGCTGGTGTCGTGTTGTTTCCAATTTGGTTGATGATGTTGTCCAGTTCATCCGCCACCATGAGATCCATTTTTTCTTTACCGAAACCAACGTCTCGCAATTGACGCAGCAAGAACCTACGTTGAGTTGTCCAAAGTTCACCGTTTGTAAACGTAATACCTGAGTAAGTTCAAAACATTGATTAATAATTTTTTTTGTGGTTTTCTAGTTAACGACTTGGTTAAGTCAAAAAGTTTGGTTATGTCTTACCTTTATTTGTACCAAAAGATCGCAACGTCGAAAAAAAAGTTGTGGGTCTCGATTGAAATTCTTCTTTGGTTAAAATTTCTTTAAGTGTTTTATCATCGTGCACACAAATCGTTAAGTTTTGTCCATATTTTAAGCCAATGACGTTCGATTTGTACGTTTTGGCAATTTCGTGTAGGGCTTTGTGAACGCCGCCATGTTTTTTTGCAAGCGCTCGGATTATAGGTGTTGTGCCCGTGAAAGGATTCCAGTTTGGTCCTTTCACACGTTAAACACGTTAAATAATCACAATTAATTAATTAAAAAATAAGAATTACCTGGTGGAAAATTTGTTGGTTTGGACGTTTTTTCATAGTACAACGCTATTAATGTGATTAAAATTAAGAGAATCGTAATGAAAATCATGTTTTTCCATGAAAGTATTACAAGACCTAAAGAAATGATTATTAAGTTAGATGAAGTTGAACTATGATTTGTGCAAGTGCCATTCGCTTTTATTATAACTAAATAATTCAATCAAAAATAAAATAAAATGATCAAAGGCTAGTAGATTAGAGCGCCCATAAAGTGAACGCAATTTGATCCTGAACGACCTTAAAGACATTTTACGATTTTAGTGGGTTCTTATAAGTGTATTATTGTGTTTAATGTGCATATTTATGAATTGATAATAGCTAATCTATTAATAGATTTTTTGCAACTAGTGAAAAGTTACATCATTTGCATTAGTTTTGGCGTATAGTTTATTTTTTTGTTTGATTTGCGATAATTACCGAGTAAAGTGCACAGTGTAATCAGAACTTAACCTAAATCCGGGTAAGGTTGCCAATTTTGTGGTAGTATTTATTATATTCATTAAGATTATAGAAAAATGTTTTGAAAAATGTATTTATTTTGCGGTTACAAGGTAACAAATTGTGCTATTTGTTTGCTAAACGTCGTTTAAAGTACGCTTTATAAGATTCCGGTGATATTCTAATTCCAAGTTTTTCTATTCCTCTCAATGCTTGTGCTGAATCAGCCAAAGTTATTTGATAAGTTTTCATAGCTCTTGCAAAGAATGTAAACACACAGTTTCGGGCTAATGAATCTGCAGGACATTTTCATTTTCCTGGACAAATTGTAGGTTAATATTTATATTAAGTGAGAAACTAGGTTATGTTATTACAATTAATTCCGCACATGCGCATAGAAGTAGTATTCTATTGCTTAAAATTCTTTTTTTAATTGTAGTTAAATATTTTCCTTAATAATTACCAATGTTAAGTGGAATAATATGTTTTGGAACTACATACTACATTTCTATCCGAATCTGAAAATCTATCTGGGCAGATTTTATTCGGTTCGTGCCTTAAATTAGGATCATGATTTGTTGAGTAATTGTTGATTAAAATAGTTGTACAACGTCATTATTATTATTGTTTTCTTTAGTATTGGGTGTTAAAACCGGTTCGCACCGCTTTCTTTCACTTCAACAAACGGTTCGATAATTCCAGAAAAATTTATCAACCGGACCGAACCGGCTGCAACACACCCCTGATTATAGGGTTATGTGAAGTTATCGTAATCTTATACAGTTTGTGACGGCATCGTAAACTTAATTATTGTAATTTGGAAAAGTTCAATCTTAACGCAAAAATCAAAATGTCATTTTTTAAGGTGAAACGGGAAAACATTTATCAAATGTCTCTCTCGCTCTCTCTCTCTCACTTTAGCTTTAACGCAACTGGCTCGCGCATTGTTGTGGCCGATATTGTTGTGATAAATTCGATCATTTTAACATAAATATAGCGTTTTTGTTTAGCAGAATTATCCCTGTCAAATATATGATTGTTCATAATTACGTCAAAAATTTTATATTTGCTATATTTGTGCAAATTATGCGTAAAAAATAAAATGGTATTCTAAATTTGGTGGTAAACTTTCCTCTACATTTTAGAAAATGGTACTATTAAATTGTAAATTACCATCTGATAAAAATAATATAAAATTCAATAATACTTTTTAATTTTGACTAATACAAGACTTTATCCCAACCTGATCCCAACTACGTGACAATCTTAATTGAATTGCGACAAAGTAAACGGTATAATAATATTTTATTTTATATAATAATTTATTTTTTATATAATAATTAATTTTTAATTTAATATCTTTTCATGACGGGTTTTGAACTTTACTTGATGTTTGTGTTATGAAAACAATTATACAAATATTGTAACTCTTACCTTTATTTGTACCAAATGAACGAAGTGTTGGGAAATATGACGTTCTCTACAAGCTTTATCACCACTCTCACAAACGATATAATTTTGTCCACATTTTAATCTACGTTCGAATTGTATTTTTGTGCGAGGTTATGTAAAGTTTTATGATTGCCGACATATTGTTTTGTTTTGCGACGTCTTATTATCAAAACGCCACCAATGAAAGGTTTCCATTGTGGTCCTATGTAAACAATAAATTAAGCGTTAAGTTAGGAAGTACTTATTTAGGTGAAATTAGTCTATACTTAAAAAGGCACCATGAATTAACTTAACCTAACTCTAAAAAGTAACATTTAGATTATTATTTGTCTATAATCTAACACTTAACTCAGTGCTTTCCAAACTTTTTGTACCTGCGCCCCCTCTTTGAAAAAAAAATTGTTGTGCCCCCCTTAATTTTTCTAACAATCCAATTTCATAAACACTTATCTGATATTGTAATTTATTTAATGGGACACAAAATAATATACATTATTATGTATAAAAA